>CM021106.1:92139393-92247451 GCA_007115665.2 Sequoiadendron giganteum | reverse complement strand
AAGATATTTAATTAATAGATGCATACATGCATATGAGTTAGAACTAGTTAATCGACTAGTTGTGATGGAGAGTCTTCCTGCAGAGATGATCTAAATTCAGAGATAACTGGAGAACTAAAAATAGATCTCAAGTCAGAAGGTAAATGGACGATTAGATAACTGATTGACAGAAGAATGTGACATAAATAATTAAATATGAATTAAATGTTAATTTAATTGAATATTCGAAAATGAAAGATTTAATTAAATAAATAAAGATAATTTATTTAATTTAACTTTCGAAAAGGGTGGAATTGAATAATTAAATAATAAATATTTAATTATAGTTGAAAAGGGAGTTAAATGGAATAATTAAATAAAGATATTTAATTATAGTTGACATATGATAAAAAGAGGGTTTAATTAAATAATACATATTTAATTAAGAAGGAAGAATTAATTAGTTAGGGACATAATTAAACAAATATGATTTATTTAATTATCCAAGTTGAATAAAGGTCATTTACGAATTAGTGAATTAATTAAAAGGGGGTATTTAATTAATAGAGGAAATATGTGTTAGAAAGGTTAATTAAATAATTGACATTATTTAATCATGACCATGGACTAATATAAAATTATGTCGAAAGTGGTGTTCACAGGCCTAGACCAATTTTCGGTGTCTACAGTTTGCCCCTCTTTGATACAATGTTGGTACGGTGTTGTGTCAAAGAAAATATGCCCCGGTCGTGCCTCAACATGAAACAGGTTAGGGTATGCCCCAGTGAAAGGGAGAATGATGATGAGGTAATGGTATGCCCCCTCGAGAGGATAGGTGGGTTTGAAGAACACGAGTGTGCTCTCGAAATGGATAGATAATGGTGGTGAAGATGCAAAAAAGAAGAAATGTTAGCATGGATGATTTCAGAATGTTAGTAAGAAACAATTAAGTTTGATTGATTGAGAAAAAGACATAATCTTCGATATATTGCCAAATACGCTATACTTGCTTGTTATCATCATTGGGCGGGACATGACACAGATGGATAGTACACACTATGATATGAGATAGACCATAGTGTACAAAGTCATCCATCTGTGAAAAACAGACAGTCGTAGACAAGGAGTGTCTTAACTCAGACTAAGGACAAGATGCCCCAGTCGTTTGGTCAAGGCAAACCATAGACAACAGACAAATAAAAGATGGCTCATGAGATGTCATTGCTCCTCTAAATCCTTGATAGGACATCCTTGAGGAAACTAGTAACATGACTAAAAAATCAATGTTAAAAAGACAGTTGACAGACAGCAGCCAAAGAAAAATAATCCTGAGACATCGTTGCTTCTCTAAATCCTTCAAGGGACATCCTTGAGAAAGCTAGTAACAGGATCTTGCACAAATTGATAAAAAGATAAGACAAAATAAGATATAAAGTCATAAAGCCAAATAAATGTATTCGCCAAAACTTGATCTTGTGGGATTGTTTGATGTTTGATCTTTGACATAGCATAATGTGAGAGAATGACACATACCACATAAGACATTGAGTTTGGTTTCGACTTGGTGACTTCTGTATAAGGCATGACAAAGCCTGGTTTCAGAAAGACACGTGCCATATAAGACGTTGGAGTCTAATGATGTTGATGTGACAAGCCACATGAGACTATGACAATTTGATGACGTCTGTTGACAAGAAAGACATATCTTGTGTAAGAAATAGGTTGATCGCTTTGACAATGTGTTTGATATTGAATTGATGACTCTTTGAGATGTTTTTCCTTGTTGATGCATGACTTGTTTTGATTCATTGATTGATAAATTGTGTGTGTGTAGATAGTGTATGACATGAAATGATAGCCTAAAGGATTGACCTAATGTGGTTAAAAACATGCATCTAAGTGAATGATATGCAACTTGCGTGATAGTGATTGTGAATGAACCCTATTGGAATGACCTAGTGTGGTCTCAGGAGCTCATCAATTGATTATCCTTGCCTACGTTATGCACGCAGAGACCTCGTAGTTCGACATGACCAATGACTTTGAATATACAAAGTGTCATGATTTAAATGTGTGTGATACATGACAAACCTAGACTGATTGACCTAATGCCTCAGGGGCACATCGATTGATGGCCTTGCCTACATCCCAATCACAGAGGCAACGTAGTTCGACTATGTCTACTACTGACTTAACATGACCGACTTGACATGACTGACTTGACATGATTGAATTGACATGATAGACCTTACTCTATTTTTGGGATTTTCTGACATTTTTTTTTGAATTGTTTGGATTTTTGGAATTTTCTAATGTTTTGGGATTTTTCAGGACATTTTCGATGGTGTGACGTTATGTATAAAGTTCTCATGGTACAAAACATGGATTTGCCCCCAGTTGGATATAGGATGTATGAGATGGAAATGGGGAATATGATGAAATGGACTTTGATGTCAATCGTTCCAAATGATGGATATGACAACCATTTATTATGAGGGATGGTGAAAAAGTCCGATTAGAATGATGGTAGATGGAAGAGTGAGCTTGAATACACACGACGCCTGTTTGCTAGGTTTTCACCATGGTACTTATCCATAGCACCACCGAAGCAGTTTTCACTATTGGACAGATTTATTTCTCTTTAATTTTTTGAGTTTCTCAATTTTTTTGGTGTTACAAAGATGCCTGTTTGCTAGGTTTTCATCAAGGTAACCATTTTTTTGTTTTTTTCATTTTTTTTATATTTTTCCAGATTAAGACACAAATTCTCAGAGACTAAGCATATAACCTCTTTAGATGCAGACTGTTGATAAGGGACAAAAGTAGCTCTCCTTCAGGAGTAGAGAGTTGGTACGCTCCTGATCCAAAGGCTTCTGTGACAATATACGGCCCCAACCAGTTAGGTTCAAACTTACCTGGTTTCTTGCGTTCAGCTTGGTTCTTAGGATTCTCCATTAATACCAGGTCACCAATGTCAAAGTGTCTATTGAGAACCTTCCTATTGTAACTATGACGAAGATGATTCTGATATGCTTTCAAATGATCTAATGCTTTCTATCTTCGTTCATCCATCAATTCTAGCTCTTGTAACCTAGAGACATGGTATTCTTCATCGTTGATATGACCCTTCAAGGATACCCATAGAGAAGGTATTTCAACCTCAATAGGTAAGATAGCTTTAGACCCGAATACGAGGGAATATGGAGTGGCGCCGGTGGGAGTACGGATGCTTGTGTGATAAGCCCATAACGTAGGATTAAGCTGTAGGTGCCAGTCACGACCAACGTCATTGACAGTCTTCTTAAGGATTCTAACAATAGTCTTATTAGATGCCTCAGCTTGGCCATTACCTTGTGGGTAATATGGGGTGGAGAAATGGTGTTTGATGTGGAATTCTTCACATAAATGGCATACTTCTTGGTTCTTGAATGGGCAGCCATTGTCTATGATTATGGATTGAGGTACACCATACCGACAAATGATATAGTTTAAAATAAACTTAGATATTTCTGTGCCAGTTATGTATGTCATGGGAATAGCTTCAATCCATTTGGTGAAGTATTCAGTAGCGGTGATGATTAATTTATGGCCATTGGAGGATGGAGGGTGTATCTTACCTATGAGGTCAAGTCCCGATTGGGCAAAGGGCCATGGTGAAGTAATTGGATGAAGTTCCTACGTTGGCGCTCTTATCAAGTCTCCATGTATTTGACATTGTCTACATTTCTTTACAAAGATGTATGAATCTTTCTCCATTGTAGGCCAATAGTAACCTAGTCTCATAATCTTGTGGGCTAGAGTGGGACCACTCGAATGAGATCTGCATATACCCTCATGTACTGCTCACAACATTGTTTGTGCTTCCTTAGCATCGAGACACCTCATTAAGGCGTTATCTAAGGTATGTCTATATAGGGTTTCACTGATGATGGTATACTTAGCCGACTTTCAGATGAAGGTTCGACATTGGTTTTTGGACAAGTCTTGGGGTAAGGTTTGGTCAGTGAGGTAATCGAATATGTCTTTATACCAAGGAGACGTAGGACCAACAATGGTACGCACAATCGCAGTATTAGGGACATCATAAGTGGGGACCAATAGTTGTTCAACCAGAAACTCAAACTTAGGCACATTACTTGAAATATCCAACAAGGAAGCCATGGTTGCCATAACATTTGCAACTCTATTCTGGATACGTGGTATTTGTTGAAAAGTTACGTCATTAAATACTGTTTGAAACTATCAACCATCCTCTTGTAAGGTGCAAGCTTCTCATCCTTAGTCTCGTAATCATCATTCACCTATTGGATTACCAGTTGAGAGTCGCCAAAGACATGTAGGCTCTTAATGTTCCACTGAGCTACTATTTTTAACCCTATCACTAAGGCTTCGTATTCTGCTATATTGTTGGTACAAGGGAATGCAATCCTGAATGATTTAGGAATGGTATCACCTTGAGGTGTGACAAATAAGATACCAGCCCCTGAACCACGATTTGTATGTGACCCATCAAAGTACAGTTTCCATTCAGTTTTAACGTCAATGTTGAAGAGAAATTCATCTATAAAATCTGCCACTAATGGATGGTCTACCTTTATAGGTGCATCTGCTAGTTGATCAGAAATCACCTGTCCTTTTATTTCCTTCCTTTCAACATACTGAATTTCATACTCGCTAAGTATCATAACCCATTTAGCCAATCAGCCTGTTAAAGCTGCCTTACTTAGGAGGTATTTAAGTGGATCAATTTTTGCAATCAACATGGTTTGTCGATTGAGCATATAGTGCCGAAGTTTTTGGGTAGCAAAGACTATCGCAAGATGGGCACATTCTATGTTGTTGTAATTCAATTCATAGCCCACTAAGGTATGACTGATATAATAGACCGCTCTCTCATGACCTTGATCATCATGTTGTGCGAGAAGAGCCCCTAATGCCAACTGAGTTGCTGAGATGTAAAGTATCAATGGTTTTCCTTCTGTAGGTAGCATTAAGATTGGTGGAGTAAGCAAATAGTCCTTGATTTGCTGGAAGGCCTCTTGACATTTGGGTGTCCACACAAATGGCACTCCTTTCTTGAGCAGATGCTGAAATGGATGTATTTTATCCACCAGTTGTACTATGAAACGCCTAATGGACTGGAATCTCCCCTATAGGGCTCTGAGTTGACCAATGTTGGTTGGAGGAGGCATTTCTATGATAGCTCTTACCTTCTCTGGATCTACTTCAATGCCTCTTCGAGAGATGATATACCCTAACAGTTTCCTTGATTTCACTCCAAAGACACACTTCTTCAGATTTAGCCTGACATTGTAATTTTCTAGCCTCTGGAATATCTTGTCTAACACCTTCAAATGATCTTCCCTTGTTTCTGACTTGGCTATAATGTCATCTACATAATCTTCCATGAATGTATGTACAAAGTCATGAAAAATCATAGTCATTGCTCGTTGGTAAGTGGCTCCTGCATTCTTAAGGCCAAACGGCATAACATTCCAATAGTATGTGCCCCATGGACACGTGAAAGCTGTCTTATGTTGATCTTCAGGTGCTATCTTTATCTGGTTGTATCCAGAGAAACCATACATGAGGGATAGCATCTCATATCCTGCAGTAAGGTCTACTATCATGTCGATATTCGGCAAAGGGAAGTCATCTTTAGGACATGCCTTGTTGATGTCTCTAAAGTTAGTGTAAATATGAATGCCCCCAGTTGGCTTAGTCAATGGTACAAGATTCGATATCCAATCTGCATAGTCTATTGTCCTTATGAATCCTACATCTGAAAGTTTCTTAAGTTCTACCTTGACCAATAGAGCAATTTGCGGATGCATCTTCCTCAACTTTTGTTTGAATAGTTCGATACCTGGCTATAGTGGCAAATGATGCAATATTAGGTCTGGATCCAGCCCAGGCATGTCAGTATACGACCATGCAAAGTTTACTTGTCTCTTTTTTAAGAAGTCCTTGAACTCATGTTGTTCTGTTTCTGTTAAAGAAGTTGCAAAATATACTATCTGAGGATTCTCTTATGTTCCTATGTTGACTACAACAACCTCTTCTACTAGCATGGGTGACTTTTCTTGTGCAACGGGGAGAATATTTAAACCTCTATCCTTGGGTGCCTCAGAGAGGTTTTCGCCCTCGAATACGTCCTTTATTTTGACTTTTTCTTCATCCAAAGGCGCCTTTCGGTTTTCACCTAGGGACTCATCATTTTTATTTTCATTTTCATTTTTTCGACTAGAGGTGTAAATAGACTCCCCAAAATATGCTTTATCGTCCAAGTCTATGGCGAAACCTGCCTTATGATCCCCTCTTGGTATGCCTTCTCTAAGTCCCATGAACTTAGCAATTGCTTCGTCATTCTTGAATGTATCTATGATAGGTGTAAATTGTTGATCCCAGTCGATAAGTTCGCGATATACAAGGGGCATGTCATCATCGAAGTTCCTAGGGGTAGATGTTGACAAGGTGAATATGGAATGGTTGACATGGTCGCAAAAGTTTTGTATTAACTCCTTCTTATTCTTCTTCCTAGGGGTAGGTATACTTTGTTGTGGGACTATGGTGAGGGCCGATTCATTAGAAGATGGCTTGTCAGGTGCCCAAGATGCATGATCATGGGTTTCCCAATAATAGTTCTCTTGCCATTCTGCTTTGGACAAGTGTTTCCTAGGACGAGGACTAGACTGTTTTGGTACAGGTTTCACATTGAGGTCCAACTCTCCAAATAAGGCATCTATGTTCATGGTACTAGTAGATGAGAGGGACTCCCATTCACCATCGCTTGAGTAAGGGGATTCATCATAGACTGGAGGTTTTTCATAAACTGGAGGTTTATCGTAAACTAGGGGTTTGTCATGAACAAGTGGAAGTGTTTCATGAGATGTTTTGATGTTTGCGTAATCATTCACTTCCTCTTGAAACATTGACGAAGTACCAGGAAACCCAATTCTAAGCGGTTGACACCCTAGCCCTAGATATTTCGGTCGTGGGTAGATAATAATTGGTTCTGTCCTTCCATTTTGATATAGCCCTAACCCACTATGCCCGTCATAGCCTTCCTTTTGCATTATCTTAAATACTTTTCCATATTGGTCCTTGGCTATTTGAATAGATGGGGAGGGGTATTCATGTTCTTCTTGATACAACCAGGAATCACCTTGACCCACAATTTCTTCACTTAACTCTCCCCATTTTGTCAATGTCGTTGTAGGGGGAACATGAAATGTGACCATTGACTGTCTTCTATCTACCATGGGTAGGCCATATGCCTTAGGTGGAATCAGTTCAGTAACACAGTATGATGCCTTTATATTATATTCGCCACAACCCTTGTCTTGGATCTCGAGTTTTGGAGTGGATGATGGTGGTTTGAATGAAATAGACTTAGTGAGACATGATGGGTCAACGTATTGGGATATAGTGGATGATGAAGCCTCTTGATTAACAGGCACTTGTTGTTGTGGAAGATCCCTTAGGCTTGTACAGTACTAGAAAGGATTTGGATCACCATCAATGGTGATCTTTGTGCCATTATAGGGGAACTTGAGACATTGGTGGTATGTTGAAGGTACAAATTTCATTGCGTGTATCCAAGGTCTACCTAACAACAAGTTGTACAGAAGGGTGAGATCCAAGACTTGGAAGCTAGTGTTCATGATTGTTGGGCCAATTCGAATAGGGAGTGTGACAACTCCTTTGGACGATCTTTCCTCATCATCGTAAGCCTTGATGACTATACTCTTAGAGGTATCTACACAGTCTTTCGAGAATCCTAATGCCTTAACCAATTTAAGGGCACACAGGTTCAAACCTGCTCCTCTGTCTACCAAGACTCGTTGGACTTTGTTTTGATGGACTAAGACTTAAAGATGTAAGGGGTCATTATGATCTAACTTTTCAGTTGAGTAATCCTGTTGGGAAAATGTGGCATGATGCTAGTTGGTCAAATATCCCACCATCTCTTCGAAATGATTGACATCTAAGTCTGTAGGAATAGTTGTGTTCTATAGAGCTTTGTCAAGAATGGATCGATGCTGAGGTGATAAGGTCAACAATTCCAAGATAGATATTTGCGCAGGGGTTTTACTCAATTGATCAAGAAGGTTGTACTTGAACTTGGAATTTTGTGTAGATGGCTCAGAAGAAGGACCAACAATAGTAATCTTAGTTATGTGTGTGTTTACATTACATTTTGGATGCTTTTTAATGGTAAAAGTATTGACATCCTCGTTTGTGGCTCGGAGGTGGTTTATGATCGTTCCTTTACCATAGTCATACTTGGTATTGTTATAGTTGGTCGATGGATTATTCTGGGGTCCCAAACTGGAGGCTTTTCCTTTTGTGTGGTCATGTAACGGGTCCGTGAAGACCTTATGATCACTGTTCTTAGTGTTTTTCTGCCCACCAAATTCCATGGTTCCGTTTTCAACAAAGTCTTGTATGATGTTCTTTAATTGGCGACATTATTGGAGGTTGTGCCCTTTCATTCGATGATAGTCACAGAAAGCATTATCGACCCACCATGAAGGTTTGAACTATCTAGGATCATACTCTCTTGGTTCTAAAGGTTTGATAAGATTATGTTTGACCAATTCTTTGAAGACTACCTCGATTGGTTGCCCTAAAGGTGTAAATTCTCGCGTTGGAAATCTCCTTTGTTGTGGTCTTTGTTGTTGTGAATTCTGGACATAGTTAGTCATTTGATCAGGACTGTTCATCATGTCTGCTTGTTGGTTGTATCCTCTAAGGGAGATAATCGGTCCAGTATGCATGTGCTTAGCATCAACTATGTCGTCATTTGTGACATTCTTGTTCCTAGACTAGAACTTGTTTCTATCATTCGACACATTTGGATGTTGGACAATTGGGCTCTTGCCTAGTACTTTGATTTTGCCTTTGTCAATAAGGCCCTTTTCAAGGATGACCCCCTTTTGTACCAAGTCAATGAATGAAGTGCAACAGTGTACCCGTAAGTCACCTCTCAATTTGGGGTTGATGTTTTCGAGGAAGATAGTGACCTTTTGTTTTTTAGGTATTTTGACGGGACAACAGCTAGTTAGACTTCTCCATCTCTGGAAGAAAGTGATGAACGTCTCGCCATCTTCTTGTGTCGTGTGGCACAAGGTTGCTATGGTTACTTCGTTGTCTATGTTAAAGGCAAAATGTTCGACAAACTTTTCAGCCAACTCTACCCAGGACTGTATACCGTATGGCAATTTGGAAAACCATTCCAATGCTATCCCTATGAGGGTTTGTGGAAATAGGCGCATCAAGTAAGTGGGGTCATACGATATGTCCATGCATGTTGTTGAGAATTCTCTAATATGTTCTAAAGGATTCTTCCTCCCATTATACTTAGGAAAATTTGGTATAATGTATCCATGGGGGAAAGGTGTCATATAGAGTGCTTTGTCGAATGGACATGGACATAGGTCTTGTGCTGATATAGTTCATTTGCCTGACATAGACATGTCATCCATCTTTTGTTGTAGAGTTTGTATTTGGTTTTGAAGGATGTCGACTTGTGTCAAGGACATGGTGTTCATGTTATTTGGATCAATGTAGATGTTCTAATATGCCATGTTTTGTGACGGGTTATGATTGGGCGAGGGAATATATCCTGTCAAAATATTCTAATTCGGGATAGGGATATTCCCTGTGTGAATGGTTTGATTTGGTATAGGAATGCTTCCTGAATTGTCTAATTTGGAATAGGAATGCTTCCTGTTTGAATTGTCTGATTTGGTATGGGTACATTTCTGCCAACTTTGGTTCTCTTACCAGTCGTGTTGGTGCCAAAGGGGTTGGAGGAAGTTGCTCTCGCAGTGAATTGTAAACCTTGTGTTATGTTAAAAGGGGTTGTGTTTACAATTGATGATGTTTGTGTTGATAGACCTGTTGGTATCGCTGCGGTTATTTGGGGAATAGAGACAGTAGATGTCGCAGTTTGTGTTGGTTGAGTTGACTGTGTTGCCAAAGAATGGACATCAAATCCTGGGGGTAGTGTGGCACCTTCTACTAGCAATTTTGCTAAGTAGCGTTGTGGATCGTTTAGCAAACACTCAACCATGAAGGATACAAATTCAGGATCTTGAACTGCTACATCTATGTCTTCTATGTAAATTTGCCCATGTGTGTCTCTAGTGACATGTTTTTCAAGTAAAGACTTGTGTGGGTGTTTGCTTCCTGACGGTTGGTTTCCGAACGAATTGATGAATTCGTTGGGGTCTATCATTGCTTTGTGTTTATTTTTGGACCTCGTTTCGACCATGAAAAAGTTGCTCAAAATGGGTAATGCAGACTATGTCTAAAAACTGATATGACCTATGTCTATGTTTTTGGATTTTTTTGACAATAAGGATGTTGCTAATCTAAAATGACGTATGACAGGACGGACAATATGCAAAATTCTGAGTGGACTAATGACGATAAATGAGTCTAAGACGGGTATAACCTACCACCTATGGAATAAATGCATGCAAAAATTTGTTTTTGGACCAAGGAACCTAATTGTATGACAAGGATAGTATGACAAGGTGAATCTTCCGAACTAGACTGTTGAGTTGAAAAGATTCACTAAATGGGACCAAAGTGACTAGGTTCAATGACTGTGACAAACCCGAAACATGAACGTTTCCAAAGACGAGGAAATTTATCTATTCTGTGATATGCAATTTCCTAGGGAGTACCTATATGCATGCAACTTAGGATGACTATGACTAAGACGTTTACTGTGACTAAGACGTATATGACACCTAATGATGGTAGCTAAGACGTATATGACACCTAATGATGGTAGCTAAGATGTTTATGACAACTAATGATGCAAGGGCTTTGAGAAAAATTAACCAGTTTCTAATCCAAGGTTGATCCTAAAAACCTAAAGCAAATAGTGACAATGACGTTTTAGACTCAGCTCATGGTTTTTGATGTTTTCTGTTGACAGGAAAATGCGGTTCACCTAATAGTTGTGGTTTTTCCTCTGACAGATGCAATTTTCCTTACAATTACGGTTTTTCCTCTAACAAATGCGATTTACAAGGACACATGCGGTTTTTCCTCTGACAAATGCAATTTCCTAAAACACATGCGGTTTAAAAACTGACAGATGCGATTTACCAAGACAAATGCGGTTTTGAAACTGACAGATGCGGTTTACTAGGACACATGCGGTTTTAAAACTGACAAATGTGGTTTGCATGCACACATGCAACTCAAAATGTGATAGTTGCGACTCATGATATGTAGACTATGAAAAGTGAATGTTTTGATAGACAGATGCGGCGTTTCCTGTAACAAATGCGACTCGCTATGACACATGCGGCGTTTAAACTAACAATTGCAATTCGGTTTTCTGACTGTTGAATTTTTTCTGAAAGTTGTTGACTAACTTTGTTTGTTTGATCAAGATTTTGACGAATACAACAAAGAGCAAACACAACAATCAATATATTTTTAGTTTTTATGATGAAAGGACCGTTAAGACTCGAAAAACAATTACAACCTAGGCTTTTTGGACAGTACTTGCTGAATTCTTACTTGGATTTCTCTAGCTACGCACATTCAAGGCGGATGACTAGTAGCTTGACACCACTGGCTCCCCTCCATGACACTCATTTATACGAGGCAGCCAAGCTACTGTATCCATGAAACTCCCATGGCATACATGTCACCTCAACACAAGAACCGTAAATTTGTAAGACGGCTTCACAGGTTATGCACCTGCTGCGCCAACAAATAGATAGGTTTTTGGTAATTCTACAACAAGGTTTTTAATAAGGGCATTCCGTTTGTGGGACACTATCCAACGTCAGCGAGAGTCCATTTTTGTCCATCTCGTTGGAATAGTGCACGTGATTCTTGGGCTTTTCCCAAGAATCCACTTTTATATATCGGTTGGAAGTCGCTTGGCTTTAACATGCTACCGATCTGAGTTGTCTTGGGGTGAGTATTTTTTCCCACCAAGACAGGCCCAAGTTCTAGAGTCAGCAACCGTTTCTCTTATACCCAGGATCACATGACTATGCAAGGGGAGAGGATACTTCGGTGTACTGAATCGTAAGGGTTATAGATATGTGCAAAGCACCAAACAAAGAAGACAGTGGTTCTTTTTAATCCAAACGACAATTTTCTATCTATCAATCAAAAAATTTATTTTAAGCTCCACGATAATTGTCTATCTACTAAAGAAAACTTGCTAAATAAATAAACACATAGGCATTAGGTCCTGCATGCAAATTTATCAGTAGTTCATGGTCTTCAGCTTTCATCCTGTAGAAAATTGTCTTAGGTTTTAATTGTCTTCAAAGCTTCGTCCTACAAACACTATGTTATTCCCCCTTAACACAATTGAAATCAACCATTAGCGAAAATCAAAACAACTTCAAAAGCGAAAATGAAAATATGAATGTACGAAAATCAATAAAAAATGAAAAAGTTTTACCAGGCAGATGCGGCTTTTTGAGCGACAGATGCGGTTCGACTGTTGACAGGCGAATGCGGCTTGCAAAATTGTTGACAGGCGGATGTGGTTCGTGACTTCGCGGATGCGGTTTGTGATGACGGATGCGTCGCCATTTTTGACAGATGCGGCTCAAGGATACATATGTGTCGTTTCCCTTAACAAATGTGGTGCGTCGTACAAAAATGTGTAAAAAATCAGAAAACAGAAAACGAAAAAACGGAAAAATGAAAAAAAGATGCACAGATTTTGAAGCGTGATTCACGTCGGGTTCACCAAATGTAACATCATAGATTTTCTGCAAGCTAGAATAACAAAGTTAAATCCTAATCTAAAATAACAATCTAAAATCTAACAACAAAGAATGAGGAAATAAACTAAACTAATAAAACCAAAATGATCCCACTGAATATGCGTTCATCCCTTCGAATTATCTTGATTGTCCTTCTCCATTTTGCCTTTTCAGTATTCTTGCCCTCATATTTCTATGTTTGAATGCAAGTATAGCTTTGTCGAGTGTCTAAGCAAAATATCGAAGAATAGTTTCTCTTCTCAAAAGTATGTGATTTCGAGAGGAGGAATAATTATTATGATAGGCCATTTTATAGATTTTGGGTTTTCGAACGATCGACTCAGATTGAAAGAGGGATTGACGGATAAGATTGATGAATGCCATGCGATGTGAGTTCTGTCATATAGAATGTGAGTTAGAACGTGAGTCAGGAAAGACTAAAAATAGAACAAGTTCTTAATCTTCAGTTAAGAATCTTCAAAAATAGAAGAAATAAACTTTGAATGTCAAAGACAAAGTCAGAACTCGAAGATGAGGAATTCGAATGCATAATTAAATTAATTAATTAAATAAAAGATATTTAATTAATAGATGCATACATGCATATGAGTTAGAAGTAGTTAATCGACTAGTTGTGATAGAGAGTCTTCTCGTAGAGATAAATTGGTGTTGAATTCAGAGATAATTGAAGAACTAAAAATATATCTCAAGTCAGAAGGTGAGTGAATGACTTAGATAACTGAATGATAGAAGAATGTGACATAAATAAATAAATATGAATTAAATGTTAATTTAATTCAATATTCGAAAATAAGAGATTTTAATTAAATAAATAAAGATAATTGATTTAATTTGACTTTCAAAAAGGGTGGAATTGAATAATTAAATAATAAATATTTAATTATAGTTGAAAAGGGGATTGAATGAATAATTAAATAAAGATATTTAATTATAGTTGACATATGATAAAAAAAGGGTTTAATTAAATAATACATATTTAATTAAGAAGGAAGAATTAATTAGTTAGGGACATAATTAAACAAATATGATTTATTTAATTATCCAAGTTGAATAAAGGTCATTTATGAATTAATGAATTAATTAAAAAGGGATATTTAATTAATAGAGGAAATATATGTTAGAAAGGGTAATTAAATAATTGACATTATTTAATCATGACCATGGACTATAAAAATTATGTCGATTATGTACTCGCAGGCCTAGACCAATTTTAGGTATCTACACCCATGGCACAAAATCTTCCATAGTTTTTTCTTCTTCCTCAAACACGCGCAAGTGTGCGATTCGATTATGCTTTTGTCGCCACCCATTTTAGCAGACACCAGATGGAGAAAACCCTTGCTAAAATTGTTAGAATAAAAGCCAACTTTCCGGGAGAAACCCACAACACGTGTGAGTCGGACAAGAGTACTAAGGCTTAAATGCCTCCACCACCAAAGATCATCCCACTCCATCATTTTGCATTAAACTCCTAGCTCTCTCGGGAATGACCGATCCCTCCTCCCACGTCTGAGACTCATTTAATTTGATAGCTTTGCTGGCAAAAAAATTTGCCAAAGAGTTGCCCTCTCAGAAAATGTGAGATACACGAGTCTCATCACACACACTTAACATCATTATGTTGTCTTTAATAAGATGCTCCACATTCCAGCTCGACACATGGGTGCCAAGCAAGTAATTAACAATGTTTAATGAGTCACCTTTGACCCATAGTTTTGAGTAACCTCTGTCCATAGCCAATTTTATGTTATTATTTCATGTTATTTGTAATAAAATGTCTCTTTTCAATATTTGACATTTGTATAATAAATCTTTTCAATGTTTGAAATTTGCTATAATTGTAATTATAGACGTGGCTTCCTTTCTTTGGCTAATATCTACAACATAGTTCTAGCTTTAGTTACATGTAAATCTTATTATTATAACAACATTGCTTTGAACCAATTTAAAATAGTTAATAGCATTTTTAACAAATAAATAGTTAACATGATATTTCCACGATTCGTGATAGTATCAAATAGTAATATGAAACTAGGTTCTATTATTCACCTTTATTATAGTCAAAATAAATATAATAAATCCTATCAATAGTAAGCAACTTACATCATATTAATAGTTCTTTATAGAACAATTTTTCAATAAAATAATTTGTATATTTTGAAATAAATTTGAAAATATATATACATTAGAAAATATAATCAATCTATTTTGATTCTTCCTTTTCGTTAATTCATTTTTACTCTTTAAAAATTCTTAATATTTCTTGATAAGAGCTATAAGAAATAACATGAATATACAAATTTCATCATTATAATATTACCTACTTATATATAATCTCAAAAACAAATTTGAAATAAGACAAACATTCCTACTACATTCTTATATTCCAGTTTAACTTTAATTTTACAATTAAATTTCTATAAATAAAATTCTAAATAGATAAATAAAAAATCACTAATTGACTTATAAATTTGGCGACACCATTCCAAACCAAGCTATCAATTTGGTATAGGTATATATATACATAACACCTACGCCAATTCGGTTCTATAATCAAACCCTGAAACTAGTGACACCTGTAAACCTTCGTAATTATTAATCGTCAACATCAACTACCTTTCAAATCTGGCGAGAGAGAAAAATCTGGAGTCTCACCAGCCATCGGAGCTTTGCTTGCAGTCAAATTCTCTCTCCCTCAATCCATTTCCGACTTCCATGTCTCTAGTTTTTTCAACATTATTTTCTTGGCATTGCCGAGGCCTCGTACCTGCCAATTCGGTTCAGAAGAAGATATCATCACGCACCCATCTTTCCAGAACGATCAGAATATAAAAAGGATCGCTTAGAAAAATTCCAGAAGAGAAGAAAAAAATGGCGGCGGTTTCTCTTTCGGCTTTAGGATCCTCGAAACCCCCCGCCACAGAGCCATCTGATCAGTCCACAGCTCTTCTCACCGAAACAGCGGACAATCTCCTTGACAGATTTGAGCCCACAAAAAATAGCCACTCTTACTCAATGATAGTTATGATGGCAATTACATGCCTCAGTGCAGCTTCCGCCGTCGCATTTGCCTTTCTTTTCTTCACATCCAGGGTTTCGACCTCGCGACCTGCAGACCCAATTCTTGAATTCGCGCGCCCACAAACAAAGCTGGAGCATCCTGTGGTAATCCTGGTTTCCTCCGACGGATTTCGGTTTGGGTATCAGTACAAAACCCAGACACCCAACATCGACAGGCTTATGGCTAACGGCACCATTGCAGAAAACGGTATGATCCCTGTTTTCCCAACCCTTACATTTCCAAACCATTATGCAATTGCGACGGGGCTTTATCCTGCTTGGCATGGAATCATCAACAACCATTTCAGGGACCCCAATACTAATGATACTTTTCACATGCAAAACCATGAGCCCAAATGGTGGCTCGGAGAGCCCCTTTGGGAGACTGTAACAAAAAACGGGCTGCCGGCTGCTACATATTTTTGGCCAGGGTCTGAGGTCATTAAGGGCCCCTGGAATTGCCCGAAGGGCTTTTGCCAACAGTATAATGGCTCTGTTGCATTTGAGGAAAGAGTGGACACTGTGTTGGGTTATTTTGATCTCAACGCTTCAGAGAGACCCAGATTCATGACCCTTTATTTTGAAGATCCCGATCATCAGGGCCATCAGGTTGGACCTGATGATCCCCAGATTACTGAGGCTGTTGCTCGGATTGATAAGATGATGGGTAGACTCATGAATGGACTTGAACGAAAAGGGGTTTTGGAGGACGTGACCATTATCATGGTTGGTGATCATGGCATGGTGGGTACTTGTGATAAGAAGCTCATCTTTTTGGAGGATTTGAGTCCTTGGATCGAAATTTCTAATGATTGGGTGCAGAGTTATACTCCTCTGCTTTCCATTAGGCCTCCCCCGTGGCTCTCTCCTTCCCAAGTGGTGGCGAAAATGCGAGAAGGCTTGAATTCTGGCAAGGTGAAGAATGGTGAGCATCTGCAGGTCTTTTTGAAAGAGGATTTACCAAATCGGCTTCATTATTCGAGTAGCGAGAGAATCCCTCCTATCATTGGAATGCTTGGAGAAGGATTCAAGGTGGAACAAAAGACCTCTAAGCGTCAAGAATGTGGGGGAGCGCATGGCTATGATAATGCGTTCTTTTCTATGAGGACAATTTTCTTCGGCCGCGGTCCTCGGTTTGCAAGAGGGCGCAAGGTGCCGTCTTTTGAGAATGTTGAGATATATAATTTAATCACTTCCATTCTGAACATTCCTGGAGCACCTACCAATGGCACTCCATCTTTTCCAGAGTCGATTCTCCTGCCTACGCATTGATTTATTTATTTTAATTTTGAAATTGTAGCCTGGATCTTTGTTGTAAGACAAGCAGGTCATGTAGCATAGGGTGGGCAAATTATTCTTAATAATTGCTGGAGATTAAAGGCAATTTCATTAATGAAATTACCTGTCTTGAATTTTCTCAAACAAATTAGCTTCGAAGGAGTATGATATTAGACGTCAGATATTCAAGGGGCCAGGCTTTAACATATGTGAATAAAGAAGTATACTTTTCCCCTTGGCAAGGATCATGCAAGCACTGTTAGGGTCTAGTATTTTAAAATATCGGGAAATATCCTTTTCAGCGCCTATTTTCTGTATAGTTACCTTTTTTAAAAATTTACTATAGTGTTGGTGCTGGTTTATGTTCATTTTCTGTTTTTGTTGTTGTTCTTGACTCGGCAAGTATCAAGTCAACCTTAAGGTATCCCATTGTTTCCATATTTTTGGAACTAATGCATATTCATGGAACTATGTAGCAGATCCATGAGTAGGTAATTTAATTCTATATTTGTAAGAAATTAGATGGTTAAAATCTCGTTACTATAAGCACTTACTCTGGGGCATGATTATTACATCTACGATTATTAAACTGATAAATCTAGATGGTCTTGTTTGTTGATAGTTAATCCTGTCAAATGTTTATTGTTGAAGGTTTTCGAGCTCAAAATGTTTATTGCAGATGTTAAGATCGTTTTACAAAATGGCTTAAAAAATTAAAATGTATTTTTTTCCCATGCCCTGTAATTATTGTCTTTGGTACGTGTCATTTCATTTTGGAAACAGTGTTATAATCTTGGCATCTTTAGGCTTGTCCAATCTGGTCCTCAATTAATATTTCATCTGTATTTCTGTTATGGATAACCTTGCTGGGGTCTTCTGGTTGGTTCAATGTTTTTTTTTCTTAAGGCAAAGCCTGTGTAGCAGATGTGATCAAGTGCTCTTGATGCTCATATTAAAATGGTGACAAATGTTTCTAAAAGATCAATACTAAGCCTTATGAATGCTTGCAGTTTCTCTGTCCTCCCAATGCCTATCCAAGAAGACTGATGATTGTCTATAAAATTACTTGATTGGATCCATCTATCTGAGTATCATATGGTAGTATCAAACTCAAGTCTCGTTTTTCTTTCTTCTCAGAATGATTATGCTTTATCATCTCTTTCACCAAATTAATTTCTGTAACCACTTCCTGTATATTGATAATGTAAATATGTTTTTGAGATTTGGAGTAAAAGTGTTCATGCCATTTATTTGTATCGATGAACTGTACCCCGTTTTTCTTCGAAGTTGAAATTCATTGTTTCAGATCAAAGTTGCTTGGAATCTCAAGCTTGAAGCCAAATGGCTATGCAAATCTAACAGTTACAAAACAAAAAAATATAAAAGGCTAGAAAAAGCTTTTTTATATGATACAGAAGCAGTAAACATAGAGAGAGTTAAGATTAGAAAGAACCTTTGGTTGTCTAAATTTTCCTTGCGGTCCCTACATCTGTTATCTTTTCTTGTTATTTTTATGTTATATTAAATTGCATTTTGAGAGCCAACTTTTTATGTTGATGCTTTTGCATTTTTAATGCTGTGCATCTGTCTATGCAGTGTACTTGTGAATCTTGGTATGAATCAATAACTTGGGAATGCGATCAATATTGTGATGTATTTGCACTCAAAGTATTCATTTATGCATTTGTTTGTATATTAATTTGAATTGGGTTGTGTATTGTTGCAATTTTATAATATAGATTTTCATCTTGCCAAAACGATTTTGAGAGTTTGTTGTGTTTATTGGTGCTTTAACTGTTTCATTAATCTGAATCTGCTTACACAATGTCCTTGTGACGCTTAGGGTAGAATGAATTATTGAGGAATGATAGCTACCATGATGAACTGTGTGATTAAACTGTTTCGTGATATTGAACAGTGATCTATGGGGCCCCACTCAAATGCTGCAAGCTCTCCTGTTTAAGGCTTTTGAGCTCAGGTGAGTTTCTGTATCCTAGATAGATTTTTTTTCTGACAGGTCTTTCTATAACTGGAATCTATTATTGTTTGCTGTAGCAAATGCAAGAAGTTTCCTTCCAGTTGTACAACTGCTGCTGCTTTTATTTGAAAATCATTCTTTAGTAGAAGGTGACTTTTTTTTTCTCATCAGATGATGGACAGCATTGTCATCTCAATAATAATTGTGATCTCAAGAATAAACCAAGATTGAATGCAAAATGAATAATGCATTAATCCCATCATACCAGTCCTAATTAGTCAGTAATGGACATAACTAACAAACATTTCCGCTGTGGTTTTACTTCTTTCTGAGCAAAGGTGTTAAAAGCATGGAATAACTAATCATACAAAATATCTTAGGGTTTGAAGTCTTTTAACTTCACAATGAGGTTTTTTTTCCTCCGTTTAATGAAATGCTAGCAAACAACATTTGCTTTCTAAATAATAATTGTTGTAAAATCTTGTTACCTTCCTAGGCATAAGGACACAGAGAACATATATTTTATTGCATGTAAATAGAAAGCCTTTCGCTCCATGCAAGCAGAAAACCGAGAGTAATGCTGTCAAGGTGAAATACTGTTTCACATTTGTACTGGCACCTTCATTCCTTCCACTAGTTTGCATTGATGGTATTATTAGTTCCTGCCTGCATGTAGGTGTACTATGACATTCATTTATTTCAATTACTTTAATAGACCGCAAGAATCGGGTATCCCCCCTATAAACTGCAGCATGCCTGGTAAACATTTTTCACATGACCGGTGACACTGGCATGAAACGCCCTCCGGTACCACGGAGACAGGGGGAGACTGGACCTCGTGACCTCTTGCCTGCAATAGGATGCTTTAGCCAATTGAACCAAGGCCCCCACCCCAATTACTTTCAACTTCACATCCAATCAAAATAAATAATTAATTCTATTCAATAAAACTACCTATGTGTGATTGTACTATTTACAAAAAAGCAAAGAATTCATTTAAAAAAACATTATTCAAATGCACTACTATGATTGGATGTAAAGGTATTTTTCATTTTAAAAGTCTTATTATGATTACAAATAAAATGAATTGAAAAAGCAACTAGCTCAATTTATATGGCCTTTGGAGGAGATAATAAAATAAATGTTCATATGTGCATTGGTAAAGTACAAATAAAAATTACTTATTGATGCGTAACAGGTGGCTATACCTTGTTATTGCACATATAACCTCTTATTGCACCCATGTCATATAAAGTTGGAGGGGAAGCTTACGTTTTGTTGTGTTCATTGAACCCTATGCAATTGTTCTACAGCCAACTCACCGACCTGGTTCCTCCATAGAAAATGAAAACAGAGATGATGTAAAACCAAACTTAATACAAAATTTTGCTGATATGGGTTGATGAGAAACTTATGCTGCCAGTATGTAAAGGCCATCTTTTTGTAAATGCAACAATGGACAAAATCTGCTCCTGTGTTATGGGAGTATATTCTGTGTAGTTGTATAAAATGGTTACCCACATAAACATGTTTTTGGTGCATTAATTTGGTTAGCAATATCAATACCCATAGCCATGATAACAATAGAAGTGAATGTACACAGGACAGGATTAAAGCTGTTCTTAATTGTGAGAATCCTTGAACAACACCGACAGCAAGTTTAGCTATTAGCAAGGTCCTTCGAGGTCCAACTATGTTTCTCAGTCTTATTAGTTCCTACTGGTAGAAAGGTTACTAGTTTTTGTAGATAGGCAGGTTATTCAAGCATCTCTTAGATCCAGATGTAAATATTGAGAAGCAGTTATCCAATCAAAATCAACAATTAAAACATTTTATATCAATATGTCTAATGTTTTGGGCTGTAAGTTCTTTTACCAAATTATTAAAAAACAATTTAAAGGTATTCTAAGCATTTTCTTTTATATGAACAGTCATATTGCCCCTTTCTATAGTCCAAATTGCCAATATTTTTTCCCTTCATTAAGTTGATTGATTTCAACAGAAACATCATAGGCTTAGGTGGCACTCATAATTTATTGTTAGTCTGAGTGAGCTTGTGGGTCTGTATTTTTTCTCTATCTATATTTTACTTCCAGCATTCATTCAGCAGGTTAATAAGTCTTGCTATTAACAACACATATCAAACCAATACCATGCAATGCCAATAGAGCCACCCTGACTGTTAATTCAGCCACTCATTAATTTTTTTTAGGTATGATTGCAAAGAAAAATTAGAAGCTTACTTGGTCGCCAAAATTGAATGTGAAATTTAATGTATTGATAAAGATTGTGGTGATTGGATGCATATTATACGAATATGTTCATTTTTATTGACCTGCTCCTGTGATTTAGATCGAGTTTGGGACTGATCTTGGAGGTCTGGAATATTTGGTCAAGTTCAGAACCTTAAGATAGGTGAGCTCTCTTGACATAGACTTTAAGTTAACTTAAGTCAACTGTTGCACCAAGCGCTCCATTATGATGATCTTCTATTTAATCAGTCTATTCTTGGGGTATTTCACATATCTTTTGTAATATATAAATATATATACCGAGTCTCACTGAATAATGAATCCACTTATACTAGAAGTGTGCACTAATTAAGGTTGTCATGTGAAAACTTTTCATATCCTTCTAGTGTTGAATCCACGTAGTTTCAGTTTGTAGCCATTTCCTCTGTCAGCAATAAAAACAATGACCAAACAACCAATTTTAGCTGTGGGATCTGTCTCTTTAGGATAGCTATTTAAATAGGAAAATTAAGTTCAAGAAAATGCCTCTTTATATTGTTGTCCAAGCAATTAATTCTTTTTGTAATTTTCCTTCATCAATTTAATTTACCTCTAAATTCAAAAACTAAAAACAATGGAGGATGTAATGGACGAACATAACATAGAAAGGTACACTGCAGTATGTGTAAACAATTCTCAGCAGCAGTGAAATCCCGTTTAAGATCTGTAAGTGTTGTTCCCCCCCTTTCATTATTTGACTGCAATAATGAACAAAAGAGGCCAAGTCAAATGCATTAAACCATAGAATATGACGAGTGAACCCGGGAGCACAAGTAAAACCAGCTTTTTGCAGAATTAGAAATTAGAAATTAAAATCAGTTTGCTATATAAATATTGAGAATGATCAAGATTAAAAGAGGATAACTATCAAAGGGCCAGAGAAGTTGTTACAGCCGGAATCAATTAACTTAATGCTTGGGTTGCAGTTTATTTCTTTGAGACAATCTTAAGGCTATCAAGACCATAAAGAAATGAAGAAATTAATGGGTTGGCATTCTTCTTTGTTACCTCTTTTGGCCATTCTCACACGACGCATATTGAGTTGGGTATTCGAGTAGACTATTTTGAGTACACGGTGATTTCAAATCCCCTTCCATTTAACATGTTTCTCATAATGGGGATCACAAGGTCATCTATACTCCCATCTCTTTTAATCTTTCAAAAGTTAGTTGATAGTGGTTTCATCAATTGCACTTTCAATATTTGAGGCAAATTTCACAATGGGATGGGACTAGTCCAAGGTTTTACAGCCTAGTAGTGTTTGTTGGCAATGTTCCATCTGCTTCATACCACTTGAATTTGTAAAAAATAATCAGGCGTTCAAGTTCAAAGCTCAAGCAAATTAGAGAACTAATTGAATTGATGCTATTGTCATCATTAGATGTAGACACATGGGCAGGTTCCTGGGGGATTTGAGTCCAAATACCTTTGAAATCAACTTGGTTACATTTTGTTTTCCTGCAAAGAGTCATGACCTTGGACAAGAATTACCAAGAAAAGTGTAAACCATAGTTGCTGTGAGACTGGTACTGGTACGGGAGATTGGTACCGGTATTGGTACGATATTTTTTTGAAAATAGAAGATGGGGTACTTGGAGATGCCATTTTTTTTTAATATAAAAATTAATAATAAATAGAAAATTTGAAAATATAATGAAAATATATTGTGAATTGTCACTATTGCAGTTTGCACTGTGCACATTATTATAGTGCAAGGCTAATACATGGTAATTTTTGATTTTTCAGATTGTTTTATTTAACATCACCAGTAATCTCCAAATTTTAAAGAGGGGCAATGCTCTTGTGGAGATTACTGGTGATACTAAATAAAACAATCTGAAAAATAAAAATTACCATGTATTAGCCTTGCACTATAATAATGTGCAAAGCCACAACATGAAGATATCCAAGCCCGACCGACATTTCACATTCAACAAGCATGGGAGATTGGAGAGTTGGAGACGGATAAGCATGGGAGAGCTAGAAAAATTTAAAATTTAAAATAAAGTAAATAGTAATATTGTAAGCGTGTAACTTATTAACTGATATCGGTTTAGTCTTGGACTCTTTTACACTTCAATCTTGATTCTTCACTCTTCACTTCAGAGTCGTCGCCCTCTCCACTCTCCAGTTGCGTGCCAAATGATGCGTCTACCTTTTATTAATCATGATTTAGGTTTTTTGCTTTATGTTTGGCCTTTGAAACGCAGGAGACTTGATGGGAGATGTGGGAGACTTCGTGGGAGACGCCACTTTCTAGAGCCGAAGACAGCGGGAGACGACGAGACTTTTGAAAAGTTTCCAGGCACTTGAAGACATCTCAGGGTACTAGTGCGGTGTCGGAGACATGTCTCCGTCTCCGAGACGCGTCTCAGGGGGTGGGAGATGCGTCTCCCGACACTATGGTGTAAACCGAAGTATGTAGACTTAGATTTAGCTTAAGCTACCTATAAACTTATCTTGAGTTTTGGCTTGGATAAAAGAGTCTAGGAAGGTCCAAATATAGCAACTTTAGAAATCAATCCTAAACTCAATTAAAAACACCTAAAAATTGACCAAAATCACTACAAATGAGTATTTCAAACTCAAATTTTGCTTATTCCCTAATGGGTGCCACAAAACACAATTTTTAAAAGTTTGAAATGGAAAATATAGTTTACATAGGGTCAAAGTAGGCTAATCCAATCAAATGTATACAAATATGCACAAATCAGCCTAGGTGGCATTCTAATAGTTGGTGATTGAAAACCTAGGCAAGTGTACTTGGGAAAGTAAAAAAGAAGTAGGGGTACTTAGCTCTATGATTGAACATTGAATGCAAATCTAGAATGCCACAAAATATTAAGGCCTTGGGTTTTGAAACAAATGGTGATAGTTTGGTATTTGCCTTGAATTTTGTATTGGATTTGTATTCTATTAGAGGACTAGCTTGCAAGTTTGGGACAAACTCACGATCATGAGCTAGTCCTTTGAGTTTGAATTTGTCCTTGCACACAGTGAAATATTGCTCTTTTGTTTGCTTGGTGTGTATGTGTTTTTAGCTTCTTCTTTTTTATGTTTGTAAGGCAAGCAAAATCTAAGAATACTTGGATATGGCTGTTCTTGTATTGCAAGGAGACAAGTTCTCCTAGGTCAACCCCCCTAAAGTGTGTGCAAAGTTGGAAGACAACAAGCAAGCCTCCTAAAATGTATACACATTTTTACTTTTTTTAGTGCACCAATCCAAGCATATCACTATTGATTGATCCTTTAATGCTCTAGAATAGGAGGATTTCAAGTGATACTTGGATATATAGAATGAATGTATTGAATGTCTTTAAATTTTATACATAACATCAAATTTCACTAGCTGTGTTTAATTGCCTTAGGTTGGGAAGTTAAATGGTTCTAGTTAACCAAAATTTGAATTATAGAAAGAGGGAACAAGTTTGTTATAACAAGAATGTCTTAAGTAGGCAAACAATCAAATCTAGGTGGCTAATGACTAAATACGACTAGGTGAATGAATCAGTGTAATAGATGTGGGATAAGTGAATGTTTAAGTATGTGTGCATATTAGGATAAGGTGGGTTCTAAGTGTATGTGGATGTGTGTGTATATGAAGGGTTAAAAAGGGTAAAAAGCCATATAAATGTACCCAACTTCACACAAGATTGCACCACTTGTCATTATGTACATGTATTAAGACATTTCCTCAAAATTAGGACAAAACAATGGAAAATGGCTTGTGTGTGTAAATTTCACCATTAGTTTTGCTCCCCACTTTAAGGTGCATGCCAATCCTAAATGACCAAGCATCTCAAAGTATGTGGCACTTGTAAACACACATATAAAGTAAATATTTAAATATCAAATGATATAAAAGTGGGCTCCATATAATGTAATGTATCTTGAATTCCCTACTTTGACCCTTTAACAAAATCCTTAAGTATCATGCCTATATGGGTCAAACTATTCAATCTCCCTCTTCAATTCAAGGGGATAAATCTAATTTTGCATACCTTCTGTGTGTATGTAAATAACACGAATAATCAAATAAAATACAACACACCAATGAAACATTATATCAAAGAACTCAAATAACAATCAAATTAAAACAACAATTCCTCAATGTTGTTTCATTGTTCTCTATCTCCAAGGATTCTTTAAGTCATTTTTGCTCTCAGATTGTATGTGCACGTGACTTTTTAAATGACAACCTGAAGAATGAGAGATGCTGAAAATGCAAGAGATGATATGCAAAGATGATGAACTAGCTGTAGATGATATGCAAAGATAATAATGTTGCTATGATATTGCTAATGAAAATGATATGATGAAAATGATGTAACTAAGATGCTGCTAATGAAAATGTCATGATTAAACTATTTGATGCTAATACTAAAATGCTCACTAAAATGACAATGCTAACTAAAATTCTGAAGAGTGTAATTGCTACAAATGTTTAGCTCTCTCCTTTGTTGTGTAAATGAGGGCCTATTTATAGATTTTCCAAGGCATGAGCCTAGGTGGTAGGAATCATAAGAACAAACTACCAAGTGTGAAGAGGAATTAAATGGAGATGAAGGCTAAGTGTCCCAAATTAGTTAGATATTGTTGACGATAAATGCCAAATTAAATATTAGAATTAAAATATTTAATTCTTGAGACACATGATGAGGTGGAAGGTGGGAAGAAGTTAGTAGAAATGTGCTTAAATTCAAATTTAATGAGAGGATTAATTAAATAAATTAATTAAATTTGTTCATTTAATTAAGATGTGAAAAAAATGATTTAGAATAGAAATAATTAGAGAAAGTGAACTATAAAAATAAATTATCCAATTTATTTATAAGTAGAAGAATTAAAGATTATTAATTAAATAACTCGTATTTAATTAATTCTCCAAACCGAATTTAAGTGTATACATTTTGCCCCTCTTTGAAGTGATGTATTTGCAACACGTTTCAAAGAAAAATTTATTGATAGTGTTGATAAAAAATTTCAATATGCCCCAGACGCTAATTTTCGAGTAATGATGCGTGTATGCCCCCTTGGGAGATAAATCGAGGAAAATCTTGAATTTTTAGGATTTTTTGATTTTTTTTTTGAAATTTTTATGATATTATGAGGATTTTCAAATTTTTAGGAATTTGTGATGATTTATCTCCCAATAAAGAAGAATGACCCTGCCAATTGATTAATTAATGCCCTTTTTTGAAAAATAAAAATAGTCCCACTTAAAATACCCTCCATTTACCTCCTTGAAAAGGTAAAAAGGTGAAAAAGTAGTTCATTTGAATTTATTTGCAATTGAGTGATTGAGCAAAAATGGTGATCCCATACCACACCCATCAATTCGAGCGAGTTCGACGACACCACCGCCCTGCCGCGTATGGACCTCCGGTACGTACCTCGAGAAACTGCCTTTTGAAATTTGATTTTTTTTTTCATGCGTTTTCATGTTTAAAAAATCTGTGGTAGCGTTTTAGTGCATAGGGTTTATAATATAACACATCTAGTGAATGTTTTAGTACATTTAGGTTGTTAAAGGCATTTGTGCTCTGTTTCGACGCATTTGGGATTTTAGTGCATTGATGTTGTGAAGTGGTGCATCCATTGACTATTGTAGCACATTTAACATTTTGGCGCATATATGAATTTTAGTAGCGCATTGATGGATTTTTGTAGTGCATCCATTGTTTCAGTGCATAGATGTTGTGTTTCGATGCATAGACACCATAATTGATGAAATGTTGATTTTCCTCCTTGCTTTTGATGCTTGATGATCACGTTAGCCGTTGTTTTGATGATATTTGATAGGATAGATGATGGTTACCCTGGAGGATGTGTATCGGATATTGGGGATTCCCGTGGTTGGAGAGCTAGTTGTTTATGATCATATAGAACAGAGAGGTACCAAGGCGCTGAGGAGGATCTTTGCTGATGATGGGAGTAGTGGTTACGAGATCCCATGGTAGGATATGGTGGATTCTTATGCACCACTACCATATTTTCTAGCTGGGTTTGTTGGAGGTTTCTTATATCTCGACCGTAGGTCAAAGGGACTATCTGTTGGCTGGGGCAGGTTGTTGGAGAGGATGATCACTCAAGGGATCCGATATGCATGGGGTTCCTATATGTTGGTACATTTGTATCATGATCTGCATCAAGTGGTGTATCTTGGGGTTGCTAGTTTATCAGTTGGAGTGACATTGCTTCAGATTTGGGCTTGGGAGCATATAACTATTACTCGTCCTTTGGGGGAGAGAGATCATCTGGTTGGCATGCCATATGTCTTTGGGTACACAGGTGTTATTGTCCAGCGCAAGCTGGGAAAATTGGAGTATTGGTGCGAGTAATTGATGATCTGGAGGTAGTTATATGATGACCATACTTAGACTGTGAGCAGTGGCTCGAGGATGAGCTGGAGATGCCATAAGTTTGTACTTCACAATATTTGATTGGACGAACTAGATTTATTATTGAGAGATTCATGCTCATGAGGGTGCTTCGTCAGTATGGCCAGGTTCAGGGGATGCCACAGGGAGTTGCATTATATGCTCAGAGACAATAGGATATTCCAGAGTGGGGACCCACCATATCTTATGATGCAGCTTGTGAGGAGTATTTTGGATTACAAGCACAAGTATGGGATTATTGTCCGGAGATTGCGACTGGTGTGATGACAGATGGGTATGATGAGCATTTTTTCACTCATGCTGTACCGATGATATCCAGTCCTGATGAGTACTAGACTTCAGAGTACCTTGGAGGAGGAGATCTATGGTTTCCTCGAGACAACAACAGGCAGGACCATCCCAGATTCAGATTCGTGTGCCTTCCCATCAACAACAAGCACAGATTGACGCTTTACAATTATAGGTGGAGGGCCTACAGGGATAGCTAGCACAGGCACATGAGCAAATTGCCTCTCTAACAATAAAGAGAGATGCCTTGAGATTGATATGTGAGCATGCAAAGGCCCTAGTTGAGAGATTGCAGAGAGTTTTCGAGGCTACTATTGTAGGGGATATGCTCAGAGAGGTTCGACATTCAGCTCGAGAGGCTGAGTATTATAGATCATATTATTATCAGGCGGTTTTGACAAAGCGGTGTATCCCTAGCTATGCTCAATCTATCAGTGCTAGGTCAGGTCAAAGTCAGTCATAAACTACGAGTAGGGGTGTGATTGGGCCACTTCTCAGAGATCCAACAGGCAAAGATCCAGATACAGGTCCATCTGGTGGTGCAGCAGCAGGCATAGTGAGGCCTACAACGTTTGGGGGGAGCAACACGTAGTTTTTGTGCTCATATTCGATGTAGTGACACTTGATGTATTCACTTGTTTAGTTGGGGACTTCATGATTTACTTCCATTGCGTTGATGTATCTCTCCACATTTTGTGATATCATTGTACACTTGACATTGATTATTTTGAGATTATATGAGATGCAGTGGAGATTATTGATCTATATGTGTTGTCTACATGCTTTTATGATGGATGCTTATGATGAATGCAGTTGATTTCTGCTCTGTATGCTATGTGATGTTTATATGATTATGCCATGGTTATGTATCGATGCAATGAGGGAATGTTGTATGGATTATGATTCTATACGACTTTATGGATGATGCTATATGATATGCAGATAAGATGTACTGCCCTTTATTTTGTATTTTTCTAATGCAAATATATGATCTAATGCATGGATGGATGGCCTATGATAATACTTTCTAATGTATGTATGCTATTATTATGCAACTAAATGTGAATGATCTTTTTGTTTTGTTTATGTCAAATGTACTCAATCTTTTAATGAGAGAGATAAAATCATTTTGAAATTTTCCAGCCTTGGAAAACCTAAAATGTACATGCAAAAACTAGTATGAATGCAATCTATCTTAACCATGCAAATCTAATTATGCAATGTTGTCATCTTGTTAGCCGATTTGTTGTGCTTGTTATCATCATTGAGCTTTTGATATGTTGAAAGTTAGTACAAACACCGATGATATAATTAAACCATAATGACCTGAGTAAAACTTCCATGGATTTTTGATATTGCAAGGTGATACAAGCATTTAGGTATAATTGAACCGAGATGCCCTGAGTATTGCTTGCATAAAACAAACAAGAGTTAATCCTTTTCCTATGCAAATCAGGAATGTCGTCAATGATGCTTTGTAGATCACGTCCTGTGATGAATTTACATAGTAGTAATAATCAATTCATAGACAACATACAAAGAAAAATATCATACTCCATCGTAGCTTCTCTAGTCCATGACATCCTCAAGTTGCTCCAGAGAAATGATAGAAAAAATCAAGATACAATAGTTGAACATTTATGCTAAAGTGATTAAACCATGATTCAGAAGAATATTACCTAGTGAGATTTGGTTTATTGATCTTGCTGCTGATTTGGATGGTTGGTTTTCTAAAAATTGTGATTGATGTTCAATGTTGAGTTTCGTTGTGATCATTGTGTTTGCTATGTTGTCTAACTATTTCCTGTCTGTTGTTTTAAGCTCAAAGTAGATTGCCCCCAGTGAGAAACAACCAATTATTGCACAATGATCGCCAAGCCAGGATGAGACATGACCGCAACTCCCAGATATGTACATGAGGTTTTATGATGGACAAGCATAATGATGGCGAAAAGCGGACGTCCGACACATGTTCCACTAGATGGAAAAGCCAAATCCATCACAAATAACGCCCATTGCCAGGTTTTCACTATTTTTTATTGCACTTTTTTTTATTTTTCTAGTTTTTTTGTTTTTTTGGATTTTTTTGGTTTTTGCTCTTTTTGGATTTTTTCTTTTTTGCTTGTTTGCTTTTTCTACTTTTTTGCTTTTTTGGATTTTTCTTCTTTTTACCGTGCTTTGGATGAGTTATGTGTAGAATTTCTTGAGATGAATGTTGTTGATAGGTTCTTCAAACAGGTCCTCTTCGGGTGTAGATAATTGATAAGCTCCAGATCCATACACTGATACAATGACAAAATGACCTAGCCAATTAGGTTCAAATTTTCCCCTCTTCTGAATCTTGTTGATTGCAAGGATTCTCTTTTAGTACCAAGTCACCAACCTGAAATGTTCTTGGTCTTACCTTGTGATTATAGCTCCTTGATATTCTTTGTTGGTAAGATTTCAGATGATCAACAACATGTTGATGACGTTCATCTAATAATTCCAACTCCCATAGTATGGATACTCGATAGTCTTCCTTTGAAATGATTCCTTTCAATGATACTCGAAGTGAAGGTAAGTTGACCTCAATGGGTAAAATGGATTCTGATCCATACACAAAGGCATATGGTTTGGCTCCTGTAGGGGTGCAGATGCTAGTATGATATGCCCACAAGGTAGGGTTTAGTTGGACATACCAGTTGTGTTCAACATCGTTGACAGTTTTCTTCAGGATTTTCAAAATGGTCTTATTTGAGGCTTTTGCTTGGCCATTGCTTTGAGGGTAATCGTGTGTGGAAAATTAGTATTGGATATGAAATTTTTCACAAAGTTCTTGCACATCCTAATTTTTGAAGGGTCTACCATTGTTAGTGACAATGGAGCTAGGGATGCCATACCGACAGACAATGTAGTTCAAGATGAAGGAGGAAATTTGTTTACCAATGATCATGGTTAATGGAAAAAATTCAATCCACTTTATGAAATACTCAGCGGTTGTGATTATGAATTTATGTCCATTAGAGGAAGATGGATGAATCTTACCCACAAGATCAAGTCCCCATTCACAAAAAGGCCAGGTTGATGTGAATGGTTGCAACTCTTGTGCCGGTGCATGTATGAGATTTCCATGGACTTGACACTTCTTGCACTTCTTAACAAATTGAAAAGATTCTTTCTCCATGTTCAACCAAAAATATCCCAATCGTAGGAGTTTCTTAGCTAGAGTAAGACCACTTGAATGAGTACCACAAATACCTTTATGAACTTCTCGTAAGGCAGTTCAGATTCGTCATGTTCAAGACATCAGAGGAGAGTACCATCAAGACCTTGTCGATAAAGTGTATCAACTATTAGGGTGTATCGGGCTACTTGATGGATAAAGTTGTGTTTTTGGTTTCAGGATAGATCAGGTGGGAGGGTATCGTCTCTCAGATACGTATAAATATTCACATAGATTGAAGAATCAACATCAACTAGATGGCACACGACTTGAGATTTAGGATTGTCATAGGAGGGAGTGAACAATTATTTCACCATGAATTCATAACGACTTCGTTTTTCTGGTATTTGCAAAAGAGAAGCAATGGTTGCCATTGTTGATGTTGTAAATTTGGTCTACATACTTCCGTCTTGCTTGTTGAACAATAAATTTCATATAGCCTAACGACTATTTATTTGTTGCATCTATTAAAGTGAAGAGGTGCTTCACTTGGCATAATATTTATTATGTATTTGGGCTGACTTCTTTATGATGGCTGACCTATTTAATTATTATAAATTCCTAATGAGGCCAACCTCATGAAGAGTCACTTTGTTTTGTATAAATACAAGGTGATGATCTCTCATTCGATCATCAAGTTCATTCATCATATTCGCACTCCTAGAAGAAGTTCACACTTGAGCAGCATATCATCATCTTGAGTAGGAGATCATCATATTGAAGCAAAAAATTGATCTCAAGGAGAAACATATTCATTTATGTATCTAAGCATCTAGGAGAGGTGTTATTATTCATTATATCAAATTCAACGTTGTGTTGGGCCTCAGTTGTAAGCAAATTTCTGCTCTTATTCCTCAAATATATAAGCGATATATTTGCTTGGTTTTTCCCCTCGAGTTGGAGGGTTTTCCCAGGGTATCTTGTGGTGTTCATTGTCTTATGTGTTGCATTTTCTGATCCTAAAACTAACATGGTATCAGAGCGGGTCTAAGAGAAGAAGTAATCAGATTTGACTAAGCATAGTCCTTGGAAATTCATTTGCGCTCAAGAGAAAGAGGCAATACCAAGTAGATCACAATGACAGGCTTCAATGATTATCAACTTGGTTCAGGTGGACAAAGCATTGTGGACGCGAACATGATCATTTTGGGGAAATGAATATAAGAAGTGATAATTGTACTATTCACTCCTTATCAACAATTGTTTCTACATGGGAAGCAATGAAGATATGGTAGAATGAAGGAATGAACGGGAACGCTATCGAGCAACTACACCATATATGGTGTAAATGATTTTGAAAAATCGATGACATCCCAATGTCATCTATAGTCCAGTCATGAATAGAACTGTGACGAGAGAGATGAATTTTGGATGCATCATTGGTCAACTTGAATAATGAGGAGCTTCCATGATATTCAATATGATGCATAAATGAGGGACTCTAATATCTTCAAGCGTTGTCTCCACTTCTTCATTTACCGCTGCCTATTTCCCTCTCATATAGAAACTGTCAATGAGCCTGAGGTAATGCATCTCTTAAGAATGAGGAAGTGTTGCTGATGTGGCATTACAAGAATTGAAGAGAAAATTCATCATTTCAGAATGTTCGGGAATCAAAGGTTCTCATAAGAAGCTGCTATAGGATTACAAGTGCTGTTAGAAATATCAAAAAATCAATTCATGTGTGCATAGTGAATTATTGCAGCTAAGTATGCCGACATTCTCTTGTTGTAGGAGATATTTCTTGAAGTAGATATTCCTTGATGGCCTATGTAAAGGAATGACAAGGCAGTTTGAGTTCAAAAACTTCATACTTATGCATATTGTGATAGAGCCTTGATTTTTTTTGAGAAGTCTAGTTCTATTTGTTGGCTGCGTAATGTAGCCAAGAAATATGTGTTGAGAAAATTGTCTTCTTGTTGTGCTGAGATTAGCACTTCCAAGAGAAGTAAAGATGAAAGAAAGATATATCAAGGAACAACAAAGATAAGTCCTATTATTTCTTTTATTTGATCTTTCTAATGTTGTTTGCTACATGCTTCACTTGTAGTTTGATTTTTTTTATACATATGTAAACTATTGCTAATCCTTTAAAATGCAGGTTGGATCGAGAAGAAAATTAATTATGAATTTAATTATCTGAGATTGCTAAAGGGGTTAAATTCTGAGGATTCAGGGCTTGAGTTGAGAGCCTGTCCTGGAAAAGGATTAAGGTTCCGAGATCTGAAAAATTATTGAGAGATAATGAGTAAATCCTAGGAAAGATAAGTGCATCACTTAAGGAGATTATGATGAGATGAGTATTTCATGTTGAATAATATTCATGAATATTTTATAGTTATTAATTAATGCTATAACATTGGGATAGTGAATCATGCATGCTTCTAGCATTGGTATTTCTCTTCGAGATAGTTGAGTTCTATGAACTTTTAGTAATCTCTCTCTCTTTATGCTTCCAGAACGAAGCAAGAGGGTGATGAGAGATTGTGCAAAAAGGAAGAGCTCAAGGAATATTGTGAGGAAGTCATGCTGACTGGAGAAATGATCAAGCATGGAGTCATAGCTTGCAGCCATAAGACTGAGTTGGTGGTTGGAGACATCTCTTAAAGATGAAGAATCTATTCAGATTGTCTTTGCGATCAGTTCTTCAAAGAAGAGGAATTAACATTCAAAGGGAGTTATGTGACTTGCTAAGAAGAAGTGAAGGTTGCAGTATCCTTGAAAGACCTCTTCAGCAATTGAGATCAAAATTTCTCAAGACAGTCAATCTGGATTTAACATTGGTAGCTCCACAAACCTATTCAGAATAGAGTGATCTGGGATAAGTTTGAAGAGGACAACCCTGAATCTCAATAGATGTGTGTGTTGGAAACCATTTGTCTAAAGAAAGCATTACAAACAATCTTGGACAAGGAGTTCAGAAGGTTGTTGCAAGTACTTGGAGATTCAGAGGGAGTCTACTGAACCAAAAGAGGATGATGATCTAGTTGAGCCTTTTGGAACTCACTGATGGGCCTACCGACATTGTTATTGGTCGAAAGAGACCTCTATGGGCTAAGCAAACAATGCAGGAGGCATAAAAGTTTGCAGCCCCTAGAGGAACATTTAGAGAAAGCAAAAGACCTCAATTGTTTTCAAACTATGTTACATTGATGAGTCGAATAATTGAGTTTGAACCTTCTAGTGTTGAGGAAGCTTCGAGTTAGCAAGTATGGAGAGATGCTATGGCTGAAGAATATCAATCTATCCTCAAGAACGATGTTTGGGACATTTTACCTAGACCAGAAGGCAAATCTGTTGTATCTTCTAAGTGGCTTTTCAAGATCAAGCATGCGACTGATGGAATCATTGAGAAGTACAAGGCTAGATTTGTGGCTAGAGGATTCTCTCAGAAAGAGGGAATAGACTATGAGGAAACCTTTGCTCTAGTTGATCATTATACTTCCATCAGGACTATCATTTCCATTGCAACAACTAAAGGATGGAAGTTACACCAGATGGACGTAAAGACAACATTTCTAAATGGTGTAATTGAAGAAGAAGTATACATTGAGCAACCTAATGGATTTGAGGTTCATGTTTGCAGATTGAAGAAGGCTTTGTATGGCCTTAAGTAGGCTCCTCGTGCTTGGTATGAGAGGATTGATCGATACTTGGTGAGCTTGGGCTTCTCCAAGAATGATGCTGATTCAATCCTATATTTCAAGGTAATTAATGGTGAGGCCTTGATCTTGGTTCTCTATGTTGATGATCCATTTATTACTGGAGAAGAACACCTCATTACCAAATGTAAGAAGGAGTTGGCTTCTGAATTTGAAATGAAGGATCTTAAGTACATGCATTACTTCCTTGGTTTAGAAGTATGATAGAGGCCTAATGAGATCATTCTAATTTAAGGGAAGTATACAATAGACATCTTGAAGAGATTTGGTATGATGGATTGAAAATCCATGTCTACACCTATGGAAACCAATTTTTAGAATTTAAAAGAGGTTGTAGCTAGTTCAAATCTAGTGGATCCTACTATGTACATGCAATTGATTGGATCATTGATGTATCTAGTCAATACTAGACCATATTTTGCTATGTAGTGAGTGCACTTAGTCAGTTCATGTGTGAACAAAGGCAAAAACACCTAGTTGCAACAAAGCATATCCTGAGATACTTGCGTGGCACAGTTGGGTATGGCTTGAGATATTCTTCTGGTGTGGACTTGAAGCTACATGCTTATACTAATTTTGATTAGGCAGGGTGTGTTGCTGATCAAAAGAGAACCTTTGGATGTTGTTTCAGTTTGGGGCCTGCGATGATCTCTTGGTGTAGCAGGAAGTAGTCTTTAGTGGCATTGAGCACCACAAAGGTCGAGTACTTTGCAGTGTGTGTGGCAGCTCAAGAAGCAGTGTGGCTTTGGAAGCTCCTTGCAATATTGTTTGGACAATCATTGGATCCGACTGTCATTAATTGTGCTAATCAAAGTTGTGTGAAGCTTTCTATCAATCTAGTGTTTCATGAAAAAACCAAACATGTTGAGATCAAATACCATTATATCACATTTATGGTATTGAGGAAAACAATCCAGTTGAAGTATATTAGCAATGATGAGCAGACAATAGACATTCTCACCAAGCCTCTCTCCAAAGTAAATTTTATGTACTTCCAAGACAAGCTTGGTATTGTGGAGAGTGAAGCCCTAGTTGAGAAGGAGACTCAGCTTCAATGATCTTTTGTGATTTTCTTTAATGCATCTTTCTCTGTTAGAGAAATTTGAGGTGTAAGACCTTGTTTTCCACCCTCTGGGAGTAGCCATGGTGGATGTCATGTTGAGTGACTCCATGAAAACATCACGTGAGAGATTCCATGATGATTTTCTTGTACTTGGGTTTATTCACCCTCTGGGAGTATCCATGGTGAACGCCATGTTGAGATGACAACATCACGTTGAGTGATTCCATGATGGGCACTTGTGAACATATGATTTACCATACATGGGAGTAGCCATGATGGTTGATATCACGATCGAGTGAATCTGTGATGAGCCCCCTCCACATATGGGTGTAGCCATAGTGGGTGTCATGTTGAGAGATTCCATGATAGTGTGTATCAGAAGTATTCCTCCCTAGCTAAGAGAGAGTGTTGAAGAGGCGCTTCACTTGGCATAATATTTATTATATATTTTGGCTAACTTCTTCATGATGACAAAAATATTTAATTATTGTAAATTGCTAATGAGGCCGACCTCATGAAGAGTCACTTTTTTTTGTATAAATACAAGGTGATGATCTCTCATTTGATCACCAAGTTCATTCATCATATTCACACTCCTAGAAGAAGTTCACACTTGAGCAACAAATCATCATCTTGAGCAGTAGATCATCATATTGATGCAGCAGATCGATCTCAAGGAGAAACACATTCATTTCTGTATCTACGCATCTAGGAGAGGTGCTATTATTCATTGTATCAAATTCAACCTTGTGTTGGGCATGAGTTGTAAGTAGATTTCTTCTCTTATTCCTCAAATTTATAAGCGATATATTTGTTGGGTTTTTCCCCTCAAGTTGGAGAGTTTTCCTAGGGTATCTTGTGGTTTTCATTGTCTTATGTGTTGCATTTTCTGATTGCTTTCATTTTTGATCCTAAAACTAATAGCCATGACATCTGCACCTTTGTTGTCCACTCTTAGAATTTATTCAAACTTGATCTCAACAAAGTACTTCTTGAAGTCATCTATCATTCTCTTGTATGGCATCAAATTTTCATCTTTTGTTTGATAGTCATCATTAACCTGATTGATGACTAATTGGGAGTCTCCATTAACTTGTAATTATGTGATTTTCTATTCCATTACTACCTTGATACCAATGATTAGTGCTTCATATTTAGCCATGTTGTTTGTGCAAGAGAACATCAACCTGTAAGATTTTGGGATAGTGTGTCCTTGAGGAGTAACAACTAGGATTCCAACACCCGATCCATGTTGGGTGTAAGAACCATCAAAGTATAATATCCAATGTTGTGCTATCATTGTGAGACATCTGCATATGGGAATTCAATGTGCATAGGATAGTCATCTTGCAACGGTGCTTCAACTAACTGATCTGCTATTGCTTGGCCCTTGATTGCTCTTCTATCTACATATTGAATGTCAAATTTACTCAATATCATCACCCACTTTGCTAATCTTCCTGTTAAATTGGCTTTGCTGAGTAGATATTTTAATGGATCTATCTTGTCTATTAGTTTGATGGTATATGTTAACATATAGTGTCACAATTGTTGAGTATATAACACCATTGCCAAACAAGTTTTTCAATAAATGTACAGTTAATTTCGTATTCATTCAGTGTTCTGCTGATGTAGTAGATGGCCTTTTCTTTTCCTGTAGAGTCTTCTTGTGCTAGAAAAGCTCCCAAAGATACCACAATAGTTTCTATGTAGAGTAGAAGTGGTTTTCCCTCTATTGGTGGTACCAATATAGGTGGATTCATCAGATATTGTTTCAATTGATTAAAGGAAGTTTCACATCTTTCATCCCATCTGAAAGAAACATTCTTGTGTAACAAATGAGTAAAAGGATAAGACTTGTCCACCAGTTGTGCGATGAATCTTCTGATGGATTGGAATCTTCCTTGTAGAGATCTTAGTTGACTAATGTTCTTAGGAGGTGGCATTTCCATGATTGCTTTGACCTTTGTTGGATCTACTTCAATGCCTTTTGCTAAGACTATGTATCCTAAGAGTTTTGATGATGTTACTTTGAATACACACTTCTTTGGATTTAATCGCACATTGAACTTTTCCAATTGGTTAAAGAGTTTATCCAAGATTTCTAAATGTCCTTCCCTGGTGAATGATTTTGTTAATAGGTTATCCACATAGTCCTCCATGAATGTGTGTATCATGTCATGAAAGATTGTTGTCATTGCACGTTGATAGGTGGCTCCTACATTCTTTAATCCAAAAGGCATGACATTCCAACAAAATGTACCCCATGGGCATGTGAAAACTATTTTGTCTTGATCTTCTGGTGCAATCTTGATCTGATTATAGCCTGAAAAACCATCCATGAGTGACAAAATAGCATGCCCTGTTATTAAATCTACAATGATGTCTATATTGGGCAAAGGAAATTCATCCTTTGGACAAGCCTTGTTAAGATCCCTAAAATATGTGCATATTCTGATGCAATTGTCTGGTTTGGAGATTGGTACAATGTTTGAAATCCATTTTGCATAGTCAATTGGTTGGATGAATCCCACATCTAATATTTTTTTTAGTTTTGCTTTCACTAGTAGGGCGATGTGTGGATTCATTTTTCTCAATTTCTGCTTTACTGACTTCACTCCAGGTGCTATAGATAAATGATGCATTATTAGATAATTATCTATTCCTAGCATGTCAGCATAAGACCAAGCAAAGTTGATTTTTTTTTCTTCAAATAATTTGGTGAAATTTGGCTTTTCTTGCTCTGTCATTGATGTCGCTAGGTGTATGGTCTTTGTTGTTTCTGCAGTATCGATGTTTATGGATTGCATTGGCTCAACCAATACTGAAGTTATTTCTTGATAATGCTCAGGAAGAGTGTAAAATCTCTCATCCTTCAGTGCCTCAGAGAGATTTTCACCATTGGACACACTCTTTCTTTTAAATTTTTCATGATCTAATACTGCCATTGCATGGTTTTCACCATTAAATCGATTTTTTGTATTCTTTATTTTGCAGCTAAGAGACTTGGCATTCCCTTGGTTCGAAGCTTCGTTATGGAATTCAGTGGTGGAACTTGTTTCTAAATTTGCAGAATAAAGGAAATTAACAATGGAATTATCATTTGAAAAGATAGGGATATTGTTGGTGTAAATAATGTCTTGTACCTAGTTAATTCATTACTAGGGGACTTATTTACATGCTAGTTAAGTTTACTTAGGTCATAGGAAGGAATCTTTCTAGAAGGTGTTAGTTGTCATTAGTTGTTATCTTATCTTTTGACAACTATTACATGTGACCTAGGTAAGTGTGATTAGTTGTCTCATGTCATATGATCAAGGAACTTATCATAATCTTTCCTATGAAATCTTGCATCTCACCTTGGCTATATAACCAAGGGGTCTCTCTCATTTGTACAATCATATCATTTCATATCATTGAATCATATTGATAAGAATACAAATTATTCTTGTCACATTCTATTCTCTCTTCTTGTGCTTTCCATTTGGTCTCAAGATCTTGGTAGCCATAGCCAATTCTAACATGGTCTCAGAGTGGGTTGGGTGCCATTGGAGAGTCTTTTTTTGAAGAGAGATACCAGATTTTGGGAGGTTCCATTTTTGACTCTTTATTGCAGGTTCAAAACAAAGCTTGTTGGTGCAAATCTAAGCTCACCATTGCGTTTGGAACGTTCGAGAAAGTTGATTTTTCTTTTTATTTTGTCCAAATCGAGCATACAAGGCCAAATCTATGAGGGTTTGAAGCTGAAGAGTGGTTGCCAAATCCATAAAGTAGCTACATTTTCAGAGCATTTTGGGTCAAATCCGACCCTGCCATCGCATCTAAAAGGGCCGAAAAATCAATTCTGGGCGATTAATTTTTTTTGTAAAAGTTTTCGGCAAAAGTTTATTATAAAAATTTTGTATTTAAAATCAAAATATTTAAAAAGTTTTTGAGGTAATTTGTAGTACCTGTGAAGCAGGTACCGCAGACCTCTATCTGCACGAGTGGGGCCCACAAGGAGCCACATGGCCTGTTGCCCATGGCTCCCATGGTACTCCCTTTCACCCTGCAATTTCATCAAAAACCAACGAGCTCATATAAAAAGCACCGATGAAATTATAAAATCTGGTGTCCAAATTTGAAACCCGACGACTGACATCACTTCAAATCGGCGAGCAAAAGAAATTTCGACACCATCTTAAAAAAATATGGTGCATTCAATTCGACCCTCAGTAAAATTCGGGTGGTCAAAGACATTTGGCGACAATTTTCAAAGATTCCTCTGAGATTCCGACGCTAACGAATATTCCCAACATCAAAATAATCCAAGTGAATATTCTCTTTTGACGTTTGGCCGACCGTCAAATTTAATTGCATGGAATGTTGATGTCAGCATTACATCGACACTGCTTTGAAAATTTTCCTACTCCTCTCCATTGGTAGTTTTGATTTTTTAGTCCAACTTTGAAGGCTAATATCTTGCTCATTTTGACTCCTTTTTTCGAGCAATTTTTTTTTGATTTGGGATAATTTTTCGCGCTCTTTGTAGTGGTGCAATAAGTTTATATTTTTGGTGCCTAGTTTTTCTATAATTTGCAGACTCTCACCAGTATTGTTGCTTCGTCCTCATTTTGGGAACTTCGGGAGCTCATATCTTGCTCCTATGGTAACATTTTTGGGTGATTTTTTTTTTGAAAGTGCATGATTTTTCATGTACTAAGATCAAAGTCCACTTCGCTGTTTTGGTAAGTGGCAATTGTAAATGCACTCCTCATAAAGTGCCAATCTCATATATTGCTTGGGGGGTTTCATGATTGAGTGATTTGGGGGGGGGGTAATCTTGCTATGGTTGCTTGAGTTCTTTTTCTTGGTTTGTGTTCTTGCAATGGGGAAATATCAAATTGAACTCCTAACTCCACATAATTATGCTACATGGAGAAAATCAGTATGGAGCTATCTCATGATGAAAGGTATAATAGGTCATCTAAAGGACACCATTCAAAAACCTTCTGATGCTAAAGAATGGGAAAAATGGGAGATTGATCATGAGAAAACACTTGGATGCATATGTTCTTTAGTCTCATTTGTAAGATTAGGGGATATCAAATTGATAATGTGATGAGGGTGCAACCCGAGACACAAAAAATCACACACACAACCAGAGAATAATATTCTTATTCTGAATATGAAAATCTTACATGCAGAGGATCTCAAATCCTCGAGTTTTGCAATACATGCAAATTACAGAAAGAAATTAAAAAAATTCCCCTTTTCGCAACATGCGATCTTCTTTCCCCAAAAACTACTCAAACAAATCAGAAACCAACCCATAAATAGCCCCTTTCCCTGTTTGGAGCCAAAAACAACATTCTAATTATGCACCAACTTCCGGAAGCGCTAACTCAAGATCTAACCGTCAGATCTTCAATCATAATACCTTTTCAAAAAGCTCTTGCAAAAATGAAGTGCTAAGGGGGATCTAAAGGCTAACCACTTTCATTTTTCGCCAATTTTCGGGCCCACCCGGAGCCTTTAAGTCCCTCAAAATTAGCTCCGAAGATTTTGTAAGGTAAAAAGCAAAAACTGAAACTTGAATAACTTTTGAACCGGGAATGATCTTAGCCTAATTCTTTCACCAAAGTGTTTATTATTATGTCCCGAAGCTTCCCTTAAATTTTTGTCTCCCCACGCCTTCAAATTCATACCTGCTAAAAATAGCAGTTGAGCAAAAAAAATAGAAAAACAGTTATGAAAGTTGGGAATTCTTCTTAGATGAAAAGGGTATCTAGAAATACAAAAACATCTACAAAAATATAAATGAAAGTAAATATATTTTTGGGTGATGTAGGATTGCCCTTACACCACTGGATGCTCCTGCATCATAATGATTTGATGAATCTCTATCCTAAAAGTTTTGACCACATCCAAGAATACATCTCCAAAATCAAGCAACTAAGAACACAGTTGAAAGAATGCAACATTGAAAAAGAGGATTTACAATTGATTCTAAATGTGTTATCCAAGCTTGGTCCTAAGTATTCAGTATTTATTTATGGCTTTCATACCCATCGAATTTCTATGGGAGCATCATATATTGATCCTAAGTTTGATGACTTTGAAATTCTCCTAATCTAAGAGGAAGCTAAGTTAATGAACATGGGTCTAATCAAGTCTTCCAACTTGCATGCATTAGTGGCAAGTGAGTCTAAGGGACAAAAAGAATTAGGGAATCTTGATAAGAAGAAAAAGATGAAAAAGAACAAGCCACATAAAGAATCATAATCTTCAAAAATAGAATCATCTAAGAAGGAGAGGCCTTTTTGTGCATATTGCAAGAAGGATGGACATGAAGAACACTATTGTTATAAGAAGGATATTGATGTGTTGAAAAATCTTCTCAAAAGGAATCACATTGATTTTCCTTCTAGAATGTTTGAATCACCTCCTTCTTCAAAACAATCTAAAAAGGAAAAAGGTCAAGCATCTACACCAAGAAATAAAGGAAAAGATCTTTGTGCTTTTTTAGGTCTAGGATCAGGGAGATGGTTTCTAGATTCAGGAGAATCTCATCATATGGCATCTTCGCAGTCTATATTCTCCTTATTTCAGCCTTTTTCTATGTCTCCTATCTTGATGGGAAACAATACATACATGAGTGTAATTGGGAAGGGATCTATTAGTTTTGGGGACAACACTTTCTAGGATGTTTTGTGTGTTCCTCATTTGACGAACAATCTTCTTTCCATATATCAGATTACACATGGTGGAGATGGGAGAAATGTGGAGTTCACACCCGATTCAGTCATCATTCGAGACTTGGAAAGTAGAGAGATCATTGCTACTGGGGTGGTTGATCATTCATCTCGATTGTATACCTTTGCACATTTTTCTTTTGATGGTGACATTGTTCATATGAACCATGATTCAGAGGAGACATTTGGCTACTTGAACTTGGGAGTTCTCACATTAGATCTAGTTCTTGAGTCATGCATTCTATCTCCTCCACCTTCTATTGCAATTGATGATGCTTGTGATTCCATAGTTTTGGTTCCTTGTGATTCAGTGCAACAAGATATACATTGTCTTCCAGATATGGCTACTTTGGATGACTTCTTGACAAGTATTTCAGACTTGTTTGTGGAGTCCCATCTTGCAGATTTGGGGGACATCATCGATAGCATTCATCTTCTCTTTGATGAAGATGCTCCTTCTTCAGTTGTTGTGAGGGAGCACCTTGACCCTCTTGTTCATTCTCTACATGATCATTCTTTGCAATTTGGCATGAGTGTGGATACTTTTGGACAACATTTGGAGGAGGCTTCTTTATTTTTAGAGGGGATATTATTGTCTTTGGATCATGTTCTACATTCATCTCTACTAGATTCTGGATTTTCCTCTTCAATAGTGTGGCCTATAACGCCTGTTTGGAGTGTGTCAGCTTTCGACATTGACATGGAGACACTTGAGCATGCTTCAGAGACATCATCCATCATCCATATTCTTGACATCCTACATATATCCATGGTCTTGTTTCTTCCTAAGGGGAGGAATGTTGTTCAGCGAGATTGGATCATCTTCAACATTCAATGTCGAGCTTCTACCATCATTGCAAAAGACTCAACATTGAGGTGGGGCTGCCTTGCATCTCTTCTACTTCTCTCTTATGGGGGGTATTTTTCCTCACATGGGTTTTTTACCTTCTCATGCATCATTGAGAGCATTTCTTTATTGTATCTTTTGTCTCTCTTTTGGGGAGGAGTTTTATCCCACTAGGTTTTCTCCCTTTCTTCGGTTGTGAGAGATTGCATTGCATATGTACATGGGTACCTAACATGGCCTAGTAGCTATAACCCATCCTTGCATCTTTGTTTCATTTGCATAATAATTTTATACTCCCTAATTTGCACTTAAGGGGGGGTGTTAGTGTAAATAATGTCTTGTACCTAATTAATTCATTATTAGGGGACTTATTTACATGTTAGTTAAGTTTACTTAGGTCATAGGAAGGAATATTTCTAGAAGGTGTTAGTTGTCATTAGTTGTTATCTTATCTTTTGACAACTATTACATGTGACCTAGGTAAGTGTGATTAGTTGTCTCATGTCATATGATCAAGACACTTGTCATAATCCTTCCTGTGATATTTTGCATCTCACCTTGGCTACATAACCAAGGGGTTTCTCTCATTTGTACAATCATATCATCTCATATCATTGAATCATATTGATAAGAATACAAATTATTCTTGTCACACTCTATTCTCTCTTCTTTTTCTTTCCATTTGGTCTCAAGATCTTGGCAGCCATAGCCAATTCTAATAGATATCAAGAGGCTCAATTTGTTCCTAGTGAATGAGTTCGAGATGCATCAAAGGTAAGGAATTATCATATTGGTCAAGATCAAAGGCGATGAGGGTCATGATGGAAACATCTTTGAGGTGTTCACTAGCAACATCAAGATCTATAATGTTACTCTCCTTCAAATCATCTATCTCGTTCAATGTCTGATTGTCCTCACTAGAGCCATCGATATGTAGTGATCCAAATTCAAATGTTCTAGACCCTGATATTTCTCCCTCCATACTTATGGGCACATACCTCTTTATCACATCGATTTCCTTGTCTTGACAAGATTCTTTAGATAGTGGATCCCATTCATATTCATTTGAGTCTGTTTTAGTGCTAGCTTGCAGCTGAAGGATTTGTTCACAAACCTTCTGAATGGCTTCTTCTTTTGTCTCTTGTTTGTATCCTAATTTTGTCTTGTCTTTTGCATTGATTGAGATAGGTTGGATTGGTTCCACAATGCCTTATTTTCATTTGTCGATAGGAGCTTTTCCTTCATATCCCATATTTTCTAAAATTTTGAATGCTTTACCATATTGCTCTGTTGGCATATTGGAAGTTGTTGCTTGGGATTCTTCTTCATCTTTGTAAAGCCAATTTAGAATGTCTTTGTCCTTAGATTCATCAACTAGAGTACCTGCTTTTACAAATTTACCCTCAAAGATAGTGATGGGTTGTGAAGATTGTTGTTTAGATGTTGATGGTTTTCCATATGATTTTGGAGAAGGTAGTAGCTATGAGAGACATAAGGACTACTCAAAAGAATATTCACCCATGGCTTTATCTTTCAACTGAACCTTTTTGTCAAACAATTTTGACAAATAATTTAGTTGGCTTTCATTACTTAAGGAAGTAGAAGGACGTTTTCTTTCATTACTTGAGGAAGTAGAAGTGAGAGCTTCTCTATTGTGTGGAACAAAGACATCTTGGATTGTCTTGAGACTGTTGCAGTATTGGGCACTATTAGAATTTTCTGAGATTGTGATCTCTTGTCCATTGTATGGGAATTTTAAACATTGATGGTATGTTGATGGTACTGCTTGAATTTCATGGATCCAAGGTTGACCCAAGAGTATGTTGTAGGCCAAGTCCTTGTCTAAAACTTGACAGATTATATCCTTTTGAATTGGTCCCACTTAATTTGGCAATACTATCAGTCCTTGAGAGGATATTTCTTCATCCTCATAAGCTTTATGGTGATATTTCTTTTGGAATCTATTGAATTTTCTAAAAATACCAATGCACGGATAAGCTTTAAAGTACATATATTTAGACCAAATCCTCCATCTATTAAAATGTGTTTGACCTGATGTATATGGATTAAAACCTCAATATGGAATGGAGCGTTGTGTGGATGAGTGAGGGATACATCATCGTTTTCTAAGAATGATAAACAATGGGGTGCAGTCAAATGTCCCACCATGGATTGGAATTGACAAACTTCCAAATTTTTTGGTACTGTGGTGTCTACTAAATCTTTTTCCAGAATATCCTTATGGGAAGGTGAAATTTTAAGAAGTTCCATAATGGATATTTGTGCTGAAATATTTTGCAATTGATCCACTATAATGTATCGATTTGAAGAAGCAACAATTGTTTTAGATGTATTTCATTTCAATATGAACTTGGACTACCCTCTCGTGGTCATGTTGACATGTAGGTTGTCTTGTTTCTCCTTTTATTTTGATAACATTGATTTGATTATCAGCTGTAGAAATGTGATTGATGGCAGTATCATAGACATAATTCGCATTCTTCCTGTTGTTGTTTGTTGAAGAGGATTCTCCTTTTTAATAGTTGGGTAGAGGGTTTAGAAATGCTCCATGATCATCATTTGTTTTATGTCCTTCTATTGATATTTCACATCTATCTATCAAGTCTTGCACCAAATGTTTTAATTGCATACAATCATTTGTTTTATGACCTTTGCTTCTATGAAAGTCACAGTAATATGTATCGTTCCACCATGATGGTTTGACTCTTGGTTCAAAATATCGTGTATTCGATAATGTTATGAGTTTGTGTGCAATAAGCTCTTTTAATACTAATTCAAGTGATTGCCCCAAAGGTCTAAATTTTCTTTGATATGGTGGTGGAGTTGGTTTAGATTCATTGTTGTTTTGATTGTTTTTGGGTGTAGTACCTGATAAATTGAAGACCGATTTTATGTTATGTGTGTCAACTAAACCATTGTTACCAACATTCTTATTTCTTGTCCAAAATTTAGATTTGTCATTATTGTTATGATGGTTAGCAGAGTTTGTTCCTTCGTTATAGATTTTCAATACTAATCTTTTTACCAAAGCTTCCTCAATCTTCAGTCCATTTTCAATCAGCTTTTCAAAACTGGGTGGACATTGCAATTGGAGTCTATAACTCAGCTCATTGTTGAGATTATCAATAAAGTTATTTTATTTCTTTGGTATAGGATGAGCATATCTAGTAAATAATCATCTCCATCTTTGCAAGAATGTAATAAATGGTTAGCCATTTTTTTGTTTTGTGTTGCAGAGATATTTCATGGTTATTTCATGTTGAATGTTGTATGAATATTGGGAGATAAACTTATTTACCAACTCCTCAAATGATATAATACCTTGTGGGAGTTTTGAGAACCATTCCATGCATTGACCACCCAAACTTCTTGGAAATAATCTCATTAGATAGGTTTCTTCATTTGCAAATTCCAAACTCATGGTGCAAAATTCTCTTACATGATCTTGAGGGTCAGTTTTGCCATTGTATTTGTCATATCTTGGAAATTCACAATTTGGTGGAAAAGGAATCATGTTCACATTTTTGTCAAATGGATAAGGACATATGTCTTGCAACAAATATCTCTTTGTTGTTCCCATTTGCATGTTTTGGATTTGTTGTTGAAGAACTTGCATTTGTTGAGTTAAGGCATTCAATGGATTTGTGATTCATGAGTCAGCTTTTGTTTTCTTGGGAGCTTCTTTCAATTGACTGATATCAAAATCATTGGGTAGTTTTACACCTTGATTTTCCAACATTAGAAAGTATTTTTCTACATACTTTTTTAGAATTTTTTCCATGAACTTGTGAAATTTAGGGTCTTGTTGAGCTTGTTGAATGTCCTCATCAGTTATCTCATCTATTTCAGGTTGATGAAATCTGTGAAAATGATTTTCCTCTCCTTTTGCCATGATGGTTTGGGTTTCTATTTCTTTTTCTCTGAGTTTTTGCTTTTGAGCTCTTGTTAAAACATGCATACAAGTGATAGAGTTTTGCTATAATTTGATCTTTGTTTTGGGAGTGCCAATGAAATACCTAAGTCAAATAGGATGATAGATCTTATTGATGAGACTAGGTTAAATTTGATGTACAACTTTTTGTTTTGTGATAAAGGATGATAGATCATGATGATGAAACTCAACTAACAATTAGAGATGAGATTGATGATTAGACAGTTTAAGTTCTTTGATCTAAGTTTAGCTAAAGGGATTGTACTTTCAAAAGCCAATTTCTTCAAGTTTAAAACAATTTTTTGATGAGAAATGATCTATGCTCTGAAAAGGGTCCCTAAATATGATTCTAGTTGTCAGATAGAAGTTCAATTTTACTCTTTGTTTGAGTATCAGTGGAATGCGCTCAAACATGTTGTAGATGCACTAAAAGATGGAGTAAATGTGCCATAACATACCCTATATGCACTATTTTTTGAGTTGAATGCACTAGAACAAAAAGTTGATGCATTGAAAGATGAGATAAATGCACCATAACATACCCTATATGCGTTAACTGGAAATGTCACCGTTTTGAAAGTTTGCTTGGTTTTCTTATTTTTGACTCAGTGAAATTGAGTGTTTTGATGGATGACCTTTTGAATAATAGTTTGCAAACATTGAAGTAGTAAAATAGTTGTTTCACCCTATGATCTAAACATCAAGTGTATGTTCTAGGATCTAGTCCAATCCCTTTGATTTTTTTGGACTCAAGGGAAGACAGAGAGGGGGGATGAATCAATGTTCTACAAATATGAACTTTATTAATCTGATATTTAAACCATTTCAACATTAAACCAAAAGAAAGATGAAAAAACACAAAATAATCATCTACAACACCATAACACACGGATTTTTACGTGGAAACCCTGTTAGGGGAAAAACCACGATGGAGGTCAATCCATAATTTGAGTACTCAAATATAAATTTTACAAAAAGGGAATGCACTTGCATTCATGCTCACTGCTCAAAATAGAAAGGCTCACTGCCTTAAAAAATGTGCAGATTAAGACCATTTGAAGGATTTGAACTAAAGTAGTAGCATCTACTTATGCCAAGTTACAGTTTTGGTTAGGCTCATGGATCAAATTTTGGACCTTATGTCTGATTCTGCTCTTTGCTTTGCTCTGCTCTGCAATTCACATCACAAATCCATGCCTAGATGAATTTGCACCACTATCCTTCTGAATTTCACACCACACACTAATATACTTTGCATATTACCCATTCGCTTTTGCAAAATGATACAATCAATCTCATATATATCCACTATCAAAGATTTGATCATTCATATTTCAGCTTACATAAAACATAAAATACTTTTCAACTGTCAGATAAATCCACAACTAATTCTTTATGCGCACCACCTATAGTCAGTCAAAGCATAGCGAGGACCCAAATAAACATATTCAAACATAGAAACATTTAAAAAATTACTTCTTAAACATTCACAATGACTAATTTCACCAAGTTGTCCTTTTAGCACAAACAATCAGAAAATTAGTGCACCGGATCTCCTAGATCATACACCAGTGAATGTGTAGCCACAAAACTCTAGAATAAGGTATTAGAGATACCCAATGATCTTCCCTGAGATGCACAACATGAATTGATAAACATATAATGCACATTGATAAATAGACTCAGGTTGAACCGAATGCCCTATTCTTCATTTTGTCTGCCGGTATGAACAAGTACTGGACTGAGGACCGAATGAATGACTTTAGGTTGCCATCAATGACAACACTAGAAGCCATATGCCAAAAATCTCCCCCTTTGGCATTGATGGAAACACTTAGTGAAAAATGACTAAGTGTCAAAACCAATATGAGTACACTGCCAAACTTCAAAATTCCAAAACATTGCCCCCCTTAGACTGATGACGCATTTTTCACTGCTTTCTCTCCCCCTTTGACATCAATGAAAAATTTGGAATCCTTATGCCAACAAAACACTTGACAAAACATGTGTTCAATCTCCCCTTTTGAAATATAACCAAAACTTCAAAATTTTGAAAACGAACAACTGCTACTTAGAAAATTATCTTGTGATTCTCTTTCATCTCTGGGAGGAATTTCTTCCAAGCTTCTATTGCAATCCCAATGATTATGATCATGATGTTATTCTTAGATGTCCTGTTGACAATCTCAGTGAGGGATTCTAGAATTGTGATTGCAACCTCTAATTTTTCACCTTTCCTCAATATCTCAACCATCTGTTCCATTCTGCATTTAGTTAGTCCTTCACTTTCCAAAAAGTGCCCACAAGTGTGTTTTTAGTGAAATGAAATTTTGTGTGCTCAAATTGCAGCTCTTGAATTCTTTTCTTGATTGTACCATCCTAATCCTGAAACATATCAAAAATTTTTCCAATCCCATTCAATTCTATTTCAATTTGCTCCAACTTGTCTTTGTATTTACCAACCACATGAGGCCAATGGATGCAATAGTTGTAAATGTTATTTGTTGCACTTATGCATTTCCTTAGATCATTCATCCTCTCTTTCAACTTGGTGAGTGATAGCTTGAGCTGCTCCTTCAAATGAGAGATTACTTCTCCTTCTTTGTTTTGAAACTCAGAGTCCAAAGTTTCCTTAATGCATTCAATCATTTCTTTAGGTAAAATATTTTGCAAATTCTCTTGTTTGATCTGATTGTGCACAACATGAGCACTTAGTACACTTAGAATCATATCCTAATCATATGAGGGTCTGATAGACCATAACTAAGCAATTTTTTGCATTACACCTTCCTTGTGAATAAGCTGCTGCAACTTCTCTTTTGTCAAGTCATCTTCTTCTTCACTTGCTTATGATATTTCCTTTTCTTGTTTTAATTCGGATGAATCCTGCTCTTTTCCCTATATGTCCTCAGTGTCCTCATCGGATTCCTCATTTAGTATATCCACAATCTCTTGTTCCTTTCCTTTTTCTTCAATTTTTGGAATCTTGCATTCTAGAGGAGTACAAACACCAATTTCTTTTTCTCTTTTCTTCTTTCTCTCTATCCCACCGGAAGAGGAACCAACTTCAAGTGCTTTTACGAGAAGAGAAATACAAACTAAGCCAAACCTTCCTAGCAAACTCTTAAAGAAATTTTCAAACTCTTGATTACAGTTAGCCAAATTCTTAGAGTGTGTGTAGATTTGTTTGCACACCGGTTCATTTACTTTCCACACCACATTGTTGTTCATTAGTAGACAATTCAAAAATTACATTACTAGACATATGAACAGAGTACCAAACCTAAAAGGGTAACCTGTCTCCTTTGTTAATTGCACATTTTCCATCAGTTGATCCTTTAACAGTCCGCATAGGTCAAAGTCCTGACCTTCCATTATCATTTTGTGTGAGATGTAGACTGCACCATCCGAAGTTGCTCCTTCTCTATTTTTGAAAAATATTTTATATGATACACCATGCACAATGTACCTTGTCACAGAGTTTTTGATTGTCGAGATTATCAGTGCCCTTTGATCTCCAATAACTCTGGTTAGGGTTTCAACTTCTATTTCTTTCTTTTTTGGTATATCCCCAAATTTGCATAATCTAATTATATTTTCAATTACTTCTTTGGAAATTATGTAGGGTTTGTCCATAATCAAAATGTCATCATTCAATTTTCTCAAAATTAATTTAATGATTTCTGTGTTCTCGAAATAGGGAAACTCATTCCAAATGTCCAAATTCTTGTGTTTGGCTTCTTTCACCCATTTCAATTCATCGGGCGACAATAGATTTCTTATGGCTCTAATCTTTTCACTTTTGTATTCATCTAAATTTATTGACCCTTTAATTTGTTTCATTTTTCCTTTCGTACAACCGCACACCAAAATATATGGAAATTCTGAAAACAATTGAATTACTTGATGAATTTCAAGACTCACCGCCAAATTAACTTTACTCCTTCAAGATTCTACTACAAACCACTTTACTCTTTCTCTTATTTGATGCAAAGTGACAAATGTGGGTTACAACTTATATTTTATAGCTCACACACTTGTAATAAATGCCTTTGCCCTAGGTTTTTTAGATACTTTGTTTTCTCAGACAGTGAGAGAAAAATTCTTCTGCGAACCTATGATTTCTTTGAGTTTCCTTGTGAGTGTTTTCCAAATCCTCTATAGATCATTAATACACCTTTTGAAAATATTTTCGCGATCCGGTACCAGATTACGAACAAGGGAAAAATATTTTTCTTGAAAAACTTCCCCTAGGTCGATGGCCTGAAATCAATTCTTGGAGGAATTACCAGAAGCAGGTTCCAGTGTAGAACCATTTCTAGCTTCAAATTAATTATTCCTTACCCATGTCTTCTTCATCTGATCTCTTATTTCATCCACAATCATTTTTCATTTTTCTTTACCATTTTTTAGTGTATTTTTGTCTTTGTATACTGAACCTTTTCTGCCCACATTCTTGTCTCTGCAAAATATTGCAATGTGACCGTATCTGTTGCAATTGTAGCACACAATAGTTCCTTGTCCAGACCAATCATTCCATTGATTTCTTCTTGATCTACGTTGATTAGCAATATGCCCAATTCTTCCATAGGTATAACATTCAAAATCCCTTCTATTAATAGAGTAGTTTTACACATTTCTGCATTCAATTGATTTATGACCAATTTTTTTGCAATTGAAACATTGACTAGAGAATGATGAATTACTTGATTTCATTTTACTTCTACACTGAGTAGCCACATGACCAAATTTATTGCAATAAAAATAGTATCCATTAAACTTTTGAGCATTAGGTTGTCTTACCCGATACCTTCCATCTTTGTTCACCTGATTTCCTTGCCTGAAATTTCTTTGTCCAGATCCAAAACTTTCTCCTTTCTCATATCCAAGACCTCGCTTGTCTTTAGCATTCTTCTATCCTTGAGTCAACTCATCAATCTTAACAAAACTAATCTTAAAATTCTCCTTGTATTCATTTGTAGTAGCAAGTTCATCCCTGAGAATAATAAGCTATTTTTCAAGTTCTTCTTCATTGTTTTTGGATTGTTGCAATTCACTTTCTAACTGAATTTATTCTCCATTTTCTCTTCTGTATTCATTAGATCTTTCTTTTAAGGACTGGGCAAGAATCTCCTCATTATTCTTCCTTTCTTCAATCTCCTTAGTTAGCTTCATCACCATAGATTCCATCTCATGTTTTAGGGTAGCATTGTTTTTGGCAAGATTTTCACACTCTTCGATTTTTTCGTTCAAGGTTTGATTCAGGTGAGAATCATCCATGTTTTTTCTTTATTCCTACTTAATCTAATCACATAGATCTTTCCTCTTTTCCCTCGATTTAACAATTTGATCCTTCAATGTTTGAATGAATTTCTTAGCATCCCTAAGATTTTCTTTCAATTCCCAGACTTCTGCTCTAGACTGATCAAGGTCATCAAGTGCCACCAAAAGCTGTTGTTGAAGACTACCAGAGTTCATCACATTCCAAGATCCACCTAAATCTGGTAAACTTCTTCCGAGGAACTAGATGCTCTGATACGAATTGTTGGACTCAAGGGAACACTAAGAGGGGGGCTAAATCAGTGTTCTGCAAATTTGAACTTTATTAATCTGATATTTAAACCATTTCAACATTAAACCAAAAGAAAGATGCAAACACACAAAGTAATCATCCAAAACACCATAACACAAGGATTTTTACATGGAAACCCTGTTAGGGGAAAAACCACAGTGGAGGTCAATCCATAATTTGAGTACTCAAATATAAGTTTTACAAAAAGGGAATGCACTTGCATTTAGGCTCACTGCTCAAAATAGAAAGGCTCACTACCTTACAAAATGTTTAGATTAAGACCATCTAAAGGATTTGAACTGAATTAGTAGCATCTACTTATGCCAAGTTACAGTTTCGGTTAGGCTCATGGATAAGTTTCTGGACCTTCTGTTTGATTCTGCTCTACTCTACAATTTGTATCACAAATCCATGCACAAATGAATTCACACCACTATCCTTTTGAATTTCACTCCACACACTAATATACTTTTCATACTACCCATTCACTTGTCCAAAATGATACAATCGATCTCATATATATCCGCTATCAAAGACTTGATCATTCATATGTTGGCTTACATAAAACATAAAATACTTTTCAACTGTCAGCTAAATCCACAAATAATTCTTTATGCACACTACCTATAGTCGGTCAAAGCATAGTGAGGACCCAAATAAACATATTAAAACATAGAAACATTTAGCAAATTATCTTAAACATCCACAATGACTAATTTTTCCAAGTCGGCCTTTTAGCACAGATAATCATAAAATTAGTGCACCGGATCTTCAAGATCATACACCAGTGAATGCATAGCCACAAAGCTCTATAATAAGGTATTACAGATACCCAATGATCTTCCCTGAGATGCACTACATGAACTAATAAGCAAATAATGCACATTGATCGATAGACTTAGGTTTAACCGGATGCCTTGTTCTTCATTTTGTCTACTGGTATGAACACATACTGGATTGGGGACCAGATGAATGACTTTAGGTTGCCATCAAGGACAAAACTAGAAGCCATATGCCAATATATTTCCACTGGTATTAAACAATAGAAAATAGATTAGTTAGACTCTTCTAATGTCAAGGGTCATTAATAACATCACAATCCACATCTTAGAACTATGTTAGCTCACACAACCTTGTCACCCCCTAGAGGGCGTCCATGTTTTTCCTTTTTCAGGTCTTAACCAAAGTAGATTTCTCCACTATTGGCCAAAAATATCTGGTATTTATATGGTGAGTATCTTGGGGGTAGATTCTTCCCTCCCATTGCACTATGAATATTATAATGTTCAAAAACTGACTCAACTTGGCTACTATACTTAAAGTTCTTAGCAAGGGCTTTTATTCGGTGTGGAAAATGATAAAATCCCTCAGGAGGCCTCCCAACCTTTAGAACAAAGGCTTTATGTATCTCAAGGATACTAGGGGAGGGCTATCAATGTACACTACCATTGAATGTGATTTTCATCACGATTCATGTTTGATTATAGTGGGTTGGAATGCTTGGCTTTAGCTATTCCCACTTAGGTCGTTCCCTCCTTTCGAAGCGGGGAGACAAGCCTTTTAAAGGTGCTATTACAATAAATTGAAAGAGTGAGTTTGGCATTTTGGTCACCCAATTAAAGGGAGAGCATAGGCCTATCACTTTACAAACACAACATACATGATGTTCGTTAACCTTGTGATTAAACTAGATACCTAATTTAATCGAAGGAAAATAAATCCAGCCCCTACAAATGTTGTTAGTAGTTTCAGATATGTCTTTGACAACGTATAGATTATATGCAAAACAAAAAAATACAGATTAGTCCCCCAAAATTTTAAATTTCTCTAAATAAAGGTGTATGTGCTAAAATAGAGAGCATATGCGCTAAAATACTCAATATATGTGCTATTAAACACATTCAATTCTCTATTCTAAAAAATAGAAAAGGAAAATCAAATCTTGTATATGTGAAAAAACAAGAAGTAAATGTGTTTTTCTAGGCTGAAGATGCATTATAACAAAGCTTCTATACACCAAAAGTCACCATCAACGTGCTAAAATAGACTACAGATGCGCTACATTGGAATTCATGAACGAACCGTTTGACAAAACTTCCCAGAAGAATATTAGAAACGGGGCTAGGCCCCATGGTGGGCGCCAATTTATATGTATGTAAATAATGTGAATAAGAAAATAAAACCTATACAACACACCAATGAAACATTATATCAAGGAACTCAAATAACAATTAGATTAAAACAAAAATTCCTCAATGTCGTCTCATTGTCCTCTATCTCCAAGGATTCTTTAAGTCATTTTTTTCTCTCAGATTGTATGTGCACATGAATTTCCAAATGACAACCTACATAATGAGAGATGTTGGAAATGCAAGAGACGTTCCCTACATTGCATGATGATGAACTAGTTGTAGATGATATGAAAAGATAAGAATGTTGCTATGATATTGCTAATGAAAATGTTGTAATTAAGATGATGCTAATGAAAATGCCATGATTAAACTATTTGATGCTAAAATGATAATACTAAAATGCTCACTAAAATGATAATGCTAACTTAAATTCTGCAAAGTGAAATTTCTACAAATGCTCAACTCTCTCCTTTGTTGTGTAAATGAGGGCCTATTTATAGATTTTCCAAGGCATGAGCCTAGGTGGCAGGAATCAATGGTCTGGATTTGATCTGGAGAGATGGATGGTTGAAGATGAAGAGGTTAGAGAGAAAAGGGGAAGTGTGTTCCCTTCATAAGAACAAACTGCCAAGTGTGAAGAGGAATCAAATGGAGATGAAGGCCAAGTGTCCCAAATTAGTTATAATTTGTTGAGCCACACGATGAGGTGGAAGGTGGGAAGAATTTAGTAGAAATATGCTTAAATTCAAATTTAAAATTCAAATTGAATGAGAGGAGGTTAATTAAATAAACTAATTAAATTTGTTCATTTAATTAAGATGTGAAGAAAATGATTTAAAATAGAAAGAATTAGAGAAAGTAAACTATATAAATAAATTATTCAATTTATTTATAAGTAGAAGAATTTAAGATTATTATTTAAATAACTTGTATTTAATTAATTCTCCAGACCAAATTTAAGTGTATACACCTTTAGAATTGGTTTGTCTATAGCTTGTTTTAGGGTTTTGAAAAATTTGTAAGATCTTTTGGGGGCCCTATTGTTTTGTGGTTTTGTGTTGTGTTCATAAGTGATTGTTGAAAGTGTTAGTTGTGCAAAAATGATAACAAAACCATCTCCATAGGTTGACAAGTTGTTGTGTGTTCTTCTTCTTGCATCTGGCTATAGCTTATGTTATGCTGGGTGAATGCTTTTGTGCATTGAAATTTTTCCCATGATTTAGAACAATTTATTTTGGCTTGGTTAGCATAGGTGTTTTGTTTCAAATTTGTTGACACATGGAAGGGGTTCTAAAACTAGTTTAGAGAGTCGACAAGGTTTTTTCATAGCCTCATTGGGCCTGACAATAGTTTTCTAACCTCCTCATTTTTCAAAGGGTAAAGTTTGTTGCTTGGACTGTTGGTGATTTGAAGAGGTTTTAAAACCTATGTTGGAGTCTAACATTATTCCAACCCCTTCATTGTTCAAAAGAAAAGCTTGTAACTATGTTGGAGATTTGAGTAGGTTTAAAATCTGCATAAGATCTCAACTAGGTTTTCCTAACCTTGTTGATTCTAAAAGGGAATGTGTTTCAAAAGAGTGTTGGCGATTTGTAAAGGTTTCAAAACCTTTGTTAGCTCTTGACAAGGTATTCATAAACTTGTCGGACCTCAATGATTTTTTCATAAATTTTAAATAAAGTTAGTGAAAAAATCTTTGGTCTCTTCACTAGGGGTTTCTTGTGGTTTTAGAACCATTGTGGGAGGTCAAAAGCTATTTTTGAACTAGCACTATCTTACAAAGGTAGAGAGTGTACGCTAGTGTTTCTACATGGTTTTATAACCATGTGTTGGAATCAACAAGGTTTTAAGGACTAGTCTAACCTCCAACAAAGATAATGGAGATGTTTTAATATGTGGGATATTTTTGGTGGTTTTAGAACCACCTGTGTTTGTCAAAAGTGGTTCAATTGTTGACACCAAGTGTCAAAATGTTCAAAGGAGGCGGTGAGTGATGGATGAAGAGGAGATAGAAGAGTTGGGTGTTTTTTGATGATTTGGGCCGGTTCTTAACCACCTAAGCCTTGACATGATTTTTTTCTCTCTTGAAATATCTAAGAAGTGATGAAAGGGAAAATTTTTGGTTTGGGAAAAGATTGGGGGTGGTTCTACAATCACCTCAGGTTGTCAACATATAAAGGAACTTAGATTTTAAAAGAAAGTGGGAACGTGCCTTAGGTTTTTGATTATTATGATAAAGGTTTTGAATCCGAAATGAAATGGTATTGTGATATTTTATTCATCCACCTACTCTACTTAATGATGAGGTCTTATCTCAACAACCCACATCACTTTAAAGGCTCACTCTTCAATTTGAGCATCTATTTTGGGCGAGAATGGTTGTGTGTCATTGATTTGAGGGTGATACAATGCAATGATTAGGGTTTCATTCCCTATGGTTTACAAATGGAGGTTGGTTCTTTAGGGCGGTCTCCAAACATCTAAAGGTTGCTAATGTGGTGCAGGGTAATCATAAACACTAGTCTAGTTTGTTTGGTGGAGTACAAGATTATGGAATCAAAGGAGATTAATATTGTAGGTGATTTGTGTAGTAGAATATATCTATGCCATTAGATAAATTTTTAGGAGGATCTCTAAGTCACAAGTAGGATTATCCTTTGCCACATTTGTCGGCATGAATGTAATGTTGGGTTAGATGAGTGACATAGTATTATGAAAACATTGGAAGCATTGTAATGATATTTCTCACTTTATATATATGGATATGTATAGTTATGTTATGGATAACTAAGTATGCTTTTCTATAAATGTTGTAATCCTTGGTGTAAATAAAATACACAACTAATGGTTCTTGTTGATGAATTGTGACTTTTGCCCAATTAGATATGTTGGGGATAAGAAGTTCGTTCTGTCATCAAGATAGGCATCTAAGACAATTGTGCCTTAGTGATTTCAATTCAAAATCACCCCAAAGACACACACAATTGTACCATAAAGAGGAAACAGGCACAATGAATCCCCCATTGATCCTACTGAGGAAAGTAAATGCATAACTAATAACAAATTCAACAAACAGATAACCATGAAAGACAAAGGAATATTGACACACAAATATACGTGGGGAAAACCCTTTCGGGTAAAAAAATCCATCCTCCAAAACACTCAGCTCACATGTATTATTCAGTAACAAAAATGGTCACAATCCAAAACTAGAGCTATGCTCTTCAGGAGATTACATCTTGTTCATCTGGAGAAAGAATACAGGCAACACAAAATAGAATCTTCACACAGTCACAATGTCCTTATGACATACTGTGTAGATTCCCTTTAGCTCCTCACAAATGATTGTCACAACCAGCCTCATAGCTAGCCCAACCTCTTGGCCTCACAGATTGACATCTTACCAGATCCGAGAGTCTAAGTGTTCACGGTTGAACCGCTCGAACACTCCTAGCCTCTCTCTGTTATCGCTCATCATCAGTATCGATTTGCACACTAGAATACATATACTGTGTGCCAACTTGTTCAGCCCATCCCTGCTAGCAATGATCATCAAGATAATAAATTATCCAACTGCAAGCCTTCCATTTCTGATAACGTGCACCGCTTAATCCGCAAGCATCGAGCCGCGCAAAATTAAATCCAGTCTCAGACATGTCCATCAACCTTACTATAATAATGCAACTTAGTCGCACATCAGAAATAAAACATCGGCCAATGGGATCACAAAGAACTTCGACGTGTTGCCATCTCATTTGCTGTCGCACTTTGACTGTTGGTCCAGCTCGATCAATTGAGCTCCGAGCCCATTTGCCTTCTACTGCTCTATCATTGCCCAGAACAACATGCCTCGCGCTATGGCGGTAAGCCATTTGAGCTCCTTCGAGCTCTGGCCCACAGACCACCACCACGCTACCATCGAACTTCTCGATCCTCCTTGCGGTGTGGTGGTAATTGCCCAGTAGATCGTCAACAGTCATATCGTGCTACCGTAGAGACTGCCAGGTCTCACCGTGGTAGAGCGGTAACCACTCTAGCAGACCGCCAGTGGTCTTACCATGGCCACTGCAGTCACTCTGAGAACTGACCGTGGTAGGGTGGTAATGGTCACCACCAATTGCTAGCTGCTTACCGCAACCACCACAGTGAGCCTTCTCACCCCCTGTGGTAAGGTGGTAGACTGTCACCTGCCAACAACCACCACTGTGTTGCTTACTGCGTTAACTCACCACCAATAGGACCACCCAATGGTAAGGTGGTAAGCCTTCACTCCACCACCCAACTGCTCACCGCGCAATCGCGCCACCCCCAAGAGACCTCTACGATATAGCGATAGCACCGCCCAACCACAAGACAGAGTAAGGTGGCTCGCGGTAAAGCGATAAACCGCACAACCATGCCACCAAGGAAAGAACATGTAGCAGTATGGTGGTAAAGGCCATAAACATGAAGAAATTGCCTAAATCTTCAAGGGAAAAGACTAGAAAGTTGAGGCAAACTTTCCCAACAATCTCCCACTTGCTGAAGACTTTCAGGCTTCCTCCAAACATCCAAACAAGGACCAAAACCATGATTCCATGCTCCAACCAAGACCCCTACAACAACATCAAAAAATGTCCACCATCTCAGGCTACAGCTCTAAACATCCAACATAGGAAAAGGAACAAGCCAAGGCGAATATGCACTAGTCTCTGAAACACAAACATCTGATCCTCCAGGTGGAAAAGGCACAACAAAAGCAACAAAGCACAACACGAGCACATAAAGAGAACCATTCTCCAAAACAAGATAAAACCATCAGCTAGAATAACAACCATAAAAAATGACTGCTCTCATCCAACTGAACAAACCCATGTGGCTGAACATAGCACCCACAACTCATGCTAATCCGTCCAACCACCCATACCTCAAAGGTATGATAACCAACAACAAACTCATGCCATCATAAAACCACCCATCTCAGCAAAAAACAAGCACCCTGTGTCAACTAGTCAAAAGACCAAACACGTCCAGGTACTCCCACTGAAAGGGTACTGTCCAAATGAATGCAAACAAAGCACCATCACATGTGATCCAGGCATACCAAGTCCACCAATCCCTTCACAAATAAATGAGTAACCATGTACTTCCAAGGAACATCCACACTGATTTGCAACATCTGCAACCACCTGCTACAAGAAATGTTTCTCTCAACTGTCTTCCATAGTTCTTCCAAACTCCTCCAAACATGACTGAAGAAAGAAGCACAGACACCTTCGAGTCATCACCCAAGTGACAACACATGACCACAAACTGTGACCAACTCGGCACCACAAACACAACTCACATCTAAAGTCAAAAGAACAGTCAGGAAGAACAAGACCAGATTAGAGAGAAAATGCAAATCAAAACATGTAGCATCCTCCTACATACATTTCTAAATGCCAGCTATGCCAAGAAAGATCTTCTTCACATCCCAAAGGGAAACACCATAACAACACCCAATAGATCTATGGATGTAAGCACCTCAAAGAAGATCAAACTTATCCATATAACCATCTCCTATCAGTCCTCAAAATAACAAGGAGATACACAATGCTATCCATCTTCCATTATGAATCCTCCAGAATATTCAAAAATAGCAACTCAAGATTCATGCCAATGAAAGATAAAGCATAACACACTTGAAAAGTATAATGGGCAAATACCTTTCATAGGAACACTTCCGAGCAAACCAAGGAGAAAATAAAACATGCTCATCCAAGATATACAAGTCACCATGAAATACCCAAGAGCATTATCCTTCAAGGTCTCTGTTGAATTCACATTCAACCAAGGTGCAAGCTACTCGGACTTTCAGCTGTAACAACAAAATTCTCAAAAGAATTATAGCCTCACCTTATTCTCCATGCAACCATGAGCACCAACACCCTTCATCTCATGCTAACTCCAAACTGCATCACTGCAATAAACATGAAGTCCTCCAACATATGACCAATGTACTCAAAGCAAAGAGAAACACCAGATCACTGTCAACACTCCAACCAAGCTGAACAAGAACTTATCATGACACCATGATCTACACATCCCCATTAGGAGATACCATGCTTCAAGTGAATAAGAAATGGTCTCAAGAGCCAATGCATCATGCCAAAACTCTAATACAAGAGTATACCATGACATAAAGCAAACAAACTCTAAACCAGCATCACCTGCCAAGCACCACTAGCATCTCAACCAAAGACTACCAAGGTCCTTCATGGCTCCAAGATGTTGCACATCTTCAAATAGTGACCATGCAGATGCAAAATAACTCTTATGCAACAATAGGATCTAAGAGTCCTCAACAAGCATCTGCAACACCAAAGAATATCATTATCACCAAGTGATAAATCCACAGTCACTGCTAAAGCTCCCACTGAACTGTGACACCGAGCTCTCCAAGAATCATGATCAACCATTTGCTGATCTAAAAAACTTCAAGTACAAAATGATAACATGTCCATCAGACAACAACGCCAAACAACACCAAGATTACCAGATCACATAGACCACACCATCACTATCAAAAGCCTACACTAGCCAGTGTAACAAGCTCTCCATGACACCATGAATCACATGCTTCAGGTCCCCATCACTAACTATTCAGGTACTCAAACGCCATTCCTCCTCTTATCTCAAAACAACCATGCCAATGCATAAGTGACCACAGACAAGGTCAACTAACAGATCTGCACCACACAGTTACAACCTCATGGATATTGATAGTCCACTTCCGAGTTGTCTCACAACAAACATGTAGGTAAGGACAACCCACAACATTGCACAACTTGTGGATGCAACCAAATGAAACTTTCAAATCTATCATTCCACTGGAATTTGTAAAACTGAGATCATCAAAGAGAATAACCAAAGTAGACAAGCATGACTCAAACACCAGATCAACAACAGATCCGATTTTCCAGTCACGTCCGCAACTCAAGCACCAAAGTCTAGGTAACCTACAAGCAACACCACAAGAATGTTGAAAGAGAAACTCATACCAACACTCTCATGCAGAGAAGACATCACACCTCCTCAAACCATGTTGAACTGCAACTATATCATCTAGTCACACCCTAGAAGCCAAGATCTGGAAACTAGTAGACAACAACTCCACACAACGTAAGTTTTCCTTGACCGTGTAAAACCTGCAAAACCACAGTCTTTATAAAACAACCACACATCTCCATCTTCATTGCTCATCTAAATAACTCAGGAGTTTGCACACAACCATCATGGTTAACCAAAACAATGAAAAGAAACATGGAAAAGCATGATAGGATTTTTAGGAAAATCTACAAAAAACCTCCAGAGCCAAAGACATGAATCTGAACCATGCGAGTGCAAGACACAGGTAAGAATGGAACAACAGGTCCATTTCAGACCAGCTCCAAAAACCACAGTCATGCACAATAATACGAGAGAGCCAAGCTATCCAGAAGTTGCAGACCACCAAGGTCACTTCATAGCCACCATGCAATCAGGACAATAGAGAAAAAATGCCTTTAGTGCTAAGTCAAAAATACCCAACACAAGCACAACTCTCCATAGCTGATCAATAACACAAGCAAGTCCATACTACCAAGGAGCCTCTCACACAGACACCCAGTATGAACACCACGCTTTGCTGCAACACAACCATGAACATACCTCACGCCCTTTGCATCAGGAACTTTGTTACAAGCCAGGAGCCTCAAACCATGTTGCCACAACACGACCAACTCCAATCATCTCCAACGTCTTTCAAAAGAGTGTGTTGAATCAATGAAGCACGCACTTCCACTCATCGAAGGATCAATCACCAACTGATTTCTCTAGACTTCCTCAAGCTTTCCAGGCTAAGAAATTATCACAGGAGAAAACCCAGAATTTCAGCAACTAGGAGAAGACTTCGATACCACTAGTTGGTATCATCAAGCCTCGACCTCCTTCAAACATGCTTTGATACCACTTGTTGGTATGACGAACAACAAGCTACTATCTCTAATACCACTTGTTGGGGATAAGGAGTTCTGTCTGTCATCAAGATAGGCATCTAAGACAACAGTGCCTTAGTGATTTCAATTCAAAATCACCCCAAAGACACACACAACTGTACCATAAAGCAGAAACAGGCACAGTGAATCCCCCATTGATCCTACTGAGGAAAGTAAATGCATAACTAATAATAGATTCAACATAAACAGATAACCATGAAAGACAAAGCAATATTGACACACAGATATACGTGGGGAAAACCCTTTCGGGTAAAAAACCCCACCCTCCAAAACACTCAGCTTACATCTATTATTCAGTAACAAAAACGGTTACAATACAAAACTAGAGCTATGCTCTTCAGGAGATTACATCTTGTTCATTTGGAGAAAGAATACAGGTAACACAGAATATAATCTTCATACAGTTACAATGTCCTTATGACATATTGTGTAGATTCCCTTTAGCTCCTCACAAATAGCTGTCACAGCCAACCTCACGACCAACCCAACCTCTTGGCCTCACAGGTTCACATCTTACTAGATCCGAGAGTCTAAGTGTTCATGGTTGAACCGCTCGAACACTCTCAACCTCTCTCTGTTATCACTCATCATTAGTATTGATCTGCACACTAGAATACATATACTGTGTGCCAACCTATTCAGCCCATCCCTGCCAGCAATGGTCATCAAGATAAAAAATTATCCACCTGCAAGCCTTCCATTTCTGATAATGTGCACCACTTAATCCACAAGCATCGAGCCGTGCAACATTAAATCTAGTCTCAGACATGTCCGTCAACCTTGCTATAATAATGCAGCTCAGTCGCACATCAAAAATAAAACATCGGCCAATGGGATCACAAATAACTTCCACGTGTCACCATCTCATTTGTTGTCACACTTTGACTGTCGGTCCAGCTCGGTCAAGCTCGGTCAACCGAGCTCCGAGCCCATTTGCATTTTACCACTCTACCGCTGCCCAAACCAACACGCCTCTTGTTATGGCGGTAATCCATCTGAGCTCCTTCGAGCTCTGGCCCACAAACCGACATTGCGCTACCGCCGACCTTCCTGAGCCTCCTTGCAGTGTGGTAGTAACCGCCCAACAGACTTTCAACGGGCATACCTCGCTACCGCGGAGACTGCCCGGTCTCACCGCAGTAGAGTGATAACCGCTTTGGCAGACTGCCAGTGGTCTTACCGGGGCCATCGCAGTCACTCCGAGCACCGACCGTGGTAGGGCGGTAATGATCACCACCGACCGCTAGCCGCTTACCGCGACCACCGCGGTGAGCCTTCTCACCACCTACGGTAAGGCAGTAGAACGTCACCCGCCATCTACCACCACTGCGCCGCTTACCACGTTACCTTGCCACCAATAGGACCACCCAACGCTAAGGTGGTAAGCCTTGACTCTGCCACTCAGTTGCTCACCGCACAATCGTGCCACCTCCAAGAGACCTCTGTGGTATAGTGGTAGCACCGCCCAACCGCAAGACAAAGTAAGGTGGCCCACGATAAAGTGGTAAACTGTACAACCGCACCACCAAGGAAAGAACAAGAAATGGTATGGTGGTAAAGGCCATAGACATGAAGAAATTGCCTAAATATTCAAGGGAAAAGACCAGAAAGTTGAGGAAAACTTTCCCAACAAGATAGGCATTAGTCTTGGACCTACTTGAGTAATCTCACACCATCAAATAAATCTAAAACATAAAGTAGTAGTTTAGTAATAAATTAGTCCTTGTGCATTTGTGATCTTCGATATAACCAGGGAGTCATTCTAAAGTGAACATTCTGTATATTTATTTCATGTGGGTTATGATTGCACAATCTTATCAACTATATAGGGGTTTTGATATAGCTATTTTTGGTTCAATGAAAAGTTTTGGGGCAAGTCAACAAGTTGGGTTTGGTTTTCCATTTTGTTTGATTTCAATACTTGTTAAGGTATACCCTTGGGAATACCCTCTCAAGTCTAAGCAATGCTCGAAGAGAAGGAGATGAAATCCACTCTTATAGAGTTGGCCTTCAACTCTCCATAATTTTTTGATGAGCTAGTTTCACTTGCATGATGACAACCTTGGCCTTGTGAGTGAGATTTGTTCTAGGAAGTGGAGAAGCAATTTTGGGACCCAACAACTTGACCATTGATACTTGACTTGGATTCCAAATAATTCCTAATTAGTTTCAATCCCTTTGGGTAGCAACATATAACCATTTCTATAGATTTCATTTTGTCATTAATGCAATTTGTATTCATAAGCTCCATTTTTGTTTCTTGAAATATATATATATATATATATATATATATATATATATATATATATATATGTCCACTTTAGCCATATCTATTTGACTCTTGAACAGGTGTCTTTTGTTAGGGATGTTGATACCCTTGAAATTCCACCTTATGAGCCTCATGGATCCTCAAGAATGACAATCCCCTTTGCAATCTCAGTTTTATCTTCCCTTTAGCCCTACCTACAATCTCTTGTTTAGCCCTATTAGACTTTTTACCCCTTTGGATTTTTCTCTAATTCTTGGCTTATTCATCTTTAACTCTGTTGGCTAACTATCCTTTTGTCTAATACATCCATTTCATCTTCTAAATAGTTATTTCTTATTTCTAAGTCGATAGTGGGCTCTTCTAGATTATTTGTGTCTAGTCGAATGTTTTCTTTATTATCAAAGTCCTTGTTGCATACAAAAATATCTAAATCCATTTCAAAGATGGATTACGATTCTAGATATCCTCAATAGCCTTTGTCATGGGGGCTCCAACAACAACCTCCAAATTGGGAGGATTGTCACACCCAATTGAAATATAATTCTTCATGTTCACCATGTCATTATTAGAAATAGAGTCCACCCAAATCCCCTTTGCTTTCTTGGTTTATTTTTGTTCAATTGAAATCTTTCTACCAATTTCTCTTTTTTATTTCCATTTGACACAACTTACTAGAGTCCTTTCAATCTTAAATTTTTTTAAGCCAAATTATACTTTTATTTAATTTTAATCTTCAATGGAGGGTGTTTAAGGTCAATGGTAACACAAATTCGTGCATACATACCAAACTCCCCATCTTCTATGTGGTCATCTACCTTAATGAAAAATTCAAGCTCATTACCAATAAATTTTAAAATATCTAGATCCTACTATTTCGATGGTAAATTATCTAACTTGATCCATATTGGAGCTTTGTGATCTCATAAGTAATTGGGTTAAAGTTTGGCTTCCAATCACTAGAGGTTTTAATTTTAATGGAACCCTATTTGTACCAAAAACCAAGGATCACCCTTTAGGGAGCTAAATATTATTCATTCTATCCTATTTCCCGATGAAATCTATCCAACCATCAAACTACACATTTGATTGTATTTATTAATTAATTGAAAATTAAAAATCCGTTGTATTCTAATTTTTAATTAATTAATAAATGTAGTTAAGTGTAGTTGGATAGACAATAAACTACTCACCTAACAATCTATTCCAAATATTATTTTTATTTTGACCTTTGAATACACCCCACATACCATTTCTAGATCTAGCAAAAGTTCCAAGTTTGTGAGCAAAGGAGTGACACTCTGAATGCCAATTGCTCCCCTAATTGTGATTCTAGTAGTTGTTCCTTCTAGCTAGAGGACCAAATTTTTGATGGTCTTGATCTCGACCTTCGTGTATTTGGAAATCCTCCAAGGGTTTTCCATACAACATTTTAGGTTTTTTTATAATTTGACATATTTAATCGATCAAAGGGAAAATATAGTTTTGGTTTTCGTAGTGCAAAGAAATGTAGATAGTGGTTGCCAAAGTGGGGAAATTGGCATAAAGAAGAGAGATTTTGGTTTTCAAGTAAGCCTATTCTCCCATGTCGGCATCAAGAACATGAACTACAAGGAAAGGGAAAGAAAATAGGTATTTACTTTTCCTCTTTCCTTTCTTCACAATATCTCTTTCATTGCTTTTTAATATGGATTTTGAAGGTTGTGAATGTTGAGTAGGGTTTTCTCTTGCTAGGGAATTTATTTTCTTGGTAAAAGCTATCTTACACAACCTCTACCTCTTGAGGTATTCAAAATTATTTATAACACTGTTCTTTGTGACGTTCACCATATATTTTAACTACTATAACTAGTATTCCACGGGGACACGTCCCCCCCAAAAACCACATATTGTTCAGGATGGGGATGTCTCAAGACTTGGGGATTTGGGGGGGAAATCCCATTGTTTCCATCTCCAAGATGTCGATGACACCAATACGTTGGGGGTACTCCTAAGAGTCTCTTGACCATCTTGGGGAGACCTAACTCTTATGTTGCCAAATGACCAAAAAAATATTTTTTTAAAAACACTTTGAACTTTGTGCCCAAGGCCAAACCCTAATGGTCTATGGGCCCCACCCAAACCCTACAAACTCTATAAAACTGCCATCTATCCTCATTTAAAATAAAAAAATTCAACAAGAAGCTAATAGTGTGAGTGTGAGAGTGAGAGTTGCTAGTGTAAGGTGAAAAAGTGAGAATGAAGAGAAAGAGGGTTGAGGAGGAGCAAGAAGAGGAGATACACCAAGTTGATGTTCACTTCAAAATTCAAATGTTTAAAACTAGTTTTCTAAAGTTTCATTTGTAATTCTTATACTTGTACATTTTTATAACTATTTTTTAAAGTACTATATGTATTTCAGTGTCGCCCCCTTGTTGCCACCTCACCATCATACCCCCATCATCCACTAACTTAGGTCCTTGGTCACCTCGTCCCTAAAACTCATCCCCATGTCCCCTATTAAGAAACTTCATGGAATTATGATTATAACATAGAATAATAGAATATAATTTTTTTTATTGGATGAAGCAATTCAAAATAACAGATTATCAATACAATTACAATTCAATTAAATTTCTGATAAAGACAACAACAACCAGTGAATCCTGTTGAAAAGAAAACAATAGTAACAAGAATAAAATATAAGGATAAAAAAGGAAAAATGGAGAAGATAATAACACAAAGGAATGATATAGACATCACCCCAAAACAAAAAGCCAGTACAAAGAAACAATCTCTTGCCCCTCTAGAATAAAATCGTGCTCACACAAATGAGTGTGGATAAAAAACAAGAGCATTAGGAACAACACCATATATCACATGCATTTAGTGGAGCTGACAAAGAACACAACCACCATTGGACAACATCAAGTTATACCAATAGTTGAAGAAGCCTTGAGAGTGTGATTCACATTGAATTGTGTTCTTGAAAGTGAAACCTTAGCCTTGAGTTGAGAGAGAAGACCTTTAGCTTGTACCCTAATATCATCATTATTAGAGATTTGATCTTTTAAAGAGGTAGCTATGGAAGTCATTTGGATTAGAATACTGGAGAAAATGGTTTGAATCTCAAACTCATAGGGAGAAAAGGAGTGTGACAAAGCAACCAAAAATATAAACTTCCAAATGCATTTGATTATGGTGAGACAACAAGAACTAGAAATCATGTTATGAGTTGTTGAATATCCTTAAAAAGAAAATTTCCAAGACCAAGGGAAATGGAAAAGGGCAGGTAAGGATGCAAAATACTTAGACCATAACAATTTAATATGATGGCATAACTAGAAGCAATATATTTGAAGGATTAGTTCTTACCACAAAAGGGATATGAAGGGGTTAGGATGAGGAAACTAAGGTGGGAACCAATTGGGAATTTTGCATGTAGAAGCTTCCAAGCAGTGAGTTGGGTTTGAGAGTCGGCTTTGGACTTCTAGATTTGGAGGCTAAGTTTGTTCCAGCTAAGTTCATTTAATTTATATCTGCAAAGAGAGTTGAGTTGGATAGATATGGGAATGCTAAGCACAAGTTGTTTATAGAGGAATTTGAGAGGAAAGGATCTAAGGCTGTAGTCATTAGGCCATCTCCAATCCTTGAGGAAGCATGAATTACAATTGGAAGAGATAAGGATAAGAAGATTGAGGGGCATAATTTTTTGAATTTCCATCACAATATCCTTATCTTTTAGTTTAAATTGAAACACACTTTGAGTTGAATCCATGATTTATACGTGAAGCATGAAGGGTCCCATAGATCTCTAAAATTTTGGATTCCTTTCTTATATAGGTTTTTAGCTTTGAATCTAGAAATCATAGCAAGCGGGTTGTTATTTTTTTCTTTCGATAATTCCACCAATTTGAATAAGTAGAAAAGTTGAGCACATGGCTAAATGATTGGTCAAACCAAGACAACTTGTGGGGAAACTAGTTGCCAATATTTCCATATATAATTTGGGGGATAAAACAGTCTTTTCACCCCATTGAACAATGCTCCACACTTTAATAATTGTAGCCATTTGAATACGATATTGAACTAGAAGTTTCCAAGGTGAATTTCCTTCCAAATCTCTGCCAATATATTTAGCTAAAAGTAAAACCCCTTGCATGAAATGATCTAAGATGCTCAATCCACATGGACTAAATAAAAATTCAGATGAGTTACCTTAGCTTATTGTAGAAATTTTTAGAGGGAAACCAACAAGAAGAGATATAGACTTGGCTAGCCAAGAATATTTATTAGCCACGTGTATACGACCAACCATAGACAAAAAATGATTTGTCTAAGTTAACAATTTAGATTTGAATTTTTTTAAAAACCACCTCCACATATCTTTCAATGAAATGCCAATTCCAAAAGGAATTCCAAGGTATGTAGCAATGGTTCCATGGTTGATTTCTTATCACTCTTTTGGGATCCAAGGAAAATGAGGGTTGGCATGTGTCATTCAAATTTAATTTTGTGCATAAAAAGTTGAGAGCTTGAAACAACACAAAAAACTTTCAAGGGTATCAAGCAAATTGTTAATATCATCATGAGTATTTTGAATGAAATCATTCTCACCAATGAAGTGGGAGTTAAGAGAAACATTATTACTTGTTAGAGAAATACTATGGATTAGATGATTCAATTGAGCATGATATAAGAGGTATCCAAGAGAAATAACTATAAGAACATAAAGGAATGAGGCTAAGACAACCTTGTCGAATGGATTTTTGGATTAGGAATTGTGGGGAGAGAATTCCATTTATATCCAATCTTGCATTAGCATCCATGAAGAATATTTGAACATGTGCACAAAAATTAGGACTAAAACCCAACCATTGAAGCATTTAAGGATGAATGGTCATCTTATACAATGATAAGCCTTATCAAAATTGATTTTGAGAATCAAAGCATCCTAAGCCGTTTATTGAGACCATTATAAAGATTCCTATGCTAGCACCAAGTTGTCTAAAAAAAATCTACCCCAAGGAAATCAATTGGCTTTGGTCAAACAATCTCTTAGGAGACGATTTTGATTCTTTTTGCTAAGGCTTTAGCTATGATCTTGTATGAAGTGTTTAGTAAAGTTATGGGGAACTATCCTTTCATGATGTATTCTTGCTTCCCTTTGGGTATAAGCTTAATGAGATTTTGGTTAATATTAGCTTCTAGAGACCCAGTTTCAATGCCCTCTAGGTACACACTGTAGAATTCCTCCTTGATATGGGAACAAAGTGTGTAGTAGAATTCAATAGGCAGACCATCTAACCCTAGGTTCTTCTCCAAATCTAGATTATAAATAGCCTCCTCAATCTCATCCAAGGAGAGATAATGATATGGAAAAGTAATATAATCTTGTTGGATTTTGTGGGGAATATAATTAGCTAAGTTGTCTTCCAAAATAGGAATTAACAGGTAATTAATTAAACCATTAGTAAGTAGTTTTTGATTAATGATAAATAGGTTTTGAATGGTACCTGAAACCCTAAACAAAAAGAGACAATGGCAAAACAGATAAAGCAATAGACTAACCACCCCAGAAAAACAAAAAACAAGCTGATTACCCAAACATCAATGACCCATCAGTAGAAAACACCAAAATACAACAAAGACAAAAACAAAAAACAAAATGGCCATTAGATAAGTTCTTTGAGGATCTTCATCACTTCCAGATCCTTCGATGCTATCTTATCATGCATTTCCATGATATCCTCCACATCATGCGTATGACTCGTAATGCATTTCTTGGTTTTGCTCCGAGTATGCACACTCTGCCCAACACCCATGTCCATATTTTTATGTCCTTGTTAGTGCTTTCCTTCCTCTCCATAGTAATCTGGTCATCAAAAAGACCTCTGCCCATCCAATCTTTGGCCGCCTCGTTGAGAAAAATCAACCCTTCAGCCGAGGCCTCCATCTTTTCCTTGCTCAGATTAATGAGCGTATCCACATCCTTACACAACTACCTATAATTGTTTTCCAACACTGCCACCCTTGGCCCATATTCATTTTTCAGCTTAGCCAACTCATCCACCACACAACCGATACTAGAATTCATTGATTTTTCCATAGCAAAGATGGAATCCTGCTCCTTAAGACTACAAAGTGTGGAAATATTGCATCTTGCAATATTATCATGCTTTTTATGAAGGTCCTGCAACTCATTAACCAACCAAATCATCAAATTAAATGAAATATTTGGCCCCTCTTTCATTAGTAAGTAGTTGTTCATAATGTTCATAGAAGATTTTCATAATCACATCTTGGCTACTCTATAGTGAACCATCAATAGAATTAATAATTGATTTATACACTCTCTTTTATGTTCATGATGGAGGAATTGGAAGAACTTGGTTCTCTTATCCCCTTCTTTGAAACATTGCAAACATGCCCTTAGTTGAGCTCCTTTTCCCTTTTATGTATCCATTTTACAAAAGTTTTCAATGCAAGAAATTGATTGTTGAATAGATATGTTGTGTGCATTCTTGTCTAGGATTTTTCTGCCATGAATAAGCTATCCTTTAAGGGATTTCTCAAGCCTTTTTCACTTAGCTACAACTCTCCTACCAAAGTCATGAAGAAAGAAAGTGTGATGAGAAATAGTTCTTTCCCACCATCTAATCAATCTATCATTCTGGGATTTAGGTTCAACGTTCCAATGGCTAAAATTCCATCAATTCAATTCCGATTTTGAACACGAGAAACATTCAATTTATATGGGAGATCACAAGGTAGAGTTGAGCCTCTAGTCAAGGATAAGGTGATAAAAATGGGAAGGTGGTATGAAATAGTAATAGGTAAATCGAGATGGACGAAGTGTCTTGAAGGGGGAGGACAAGAAGGTTGGGGGAAATATAAAATATGTCTAAGCAACACATTTTTTCATAAAAACCTTCACAACAATTGCTCTAGGTGAACCAATGGGGTCTATGTGAGTCTATTTTTCCCATAATTAGATCATATACACCCAAGTATTTTTTGGGTAAGGGTTTAGGCCTCAAATTTGAGTTGTAGAAGCTAGGGGTGGCTTTCCCAACTATGGTTAATAGGGTGTTGTACACCATGTTGAGATCACCGCCAAGAATCCATTCAATTGTAGGTAAATGGGAAAGTAACCATTCTTAAAAAGTAGTTCTCTGGGGAGAGGAGTTGGGGGAATAAATAGAATAGAAGCCAAGAAGAGAGTCATGGAAGAGGGTGGTAACCCAAACACAACATTTATTAGGATTTTTTATTGATGCAACAATTGACTTTCCAATCCAAGGTGCGAGACCCAAAACAACCCCCACTTCCCTCTTAGTGGCTGGTTTAAAAAAATGGCCTCTTTCTAAATAGTAGCAAGGGTAGCATCAAGACGAGTATGACTAACTTTCAATTAGTTAATCATTAGAACATCTATGTGATTGTCCAAAATAGTTTGCTTTACATTATACTTACAAGAAAAGATAGTCAATCTCCCCACATTCCATGAGTGTGTGTGGAAATCCATTGAGAGTCAAGGACTTTCTCATCCACAAGGAGAGTATTAAACTAATTAGATGACAATAGAGCTTGAGGGTCAAGAGAGCAATTGAACATAAGATAAATTTAATGCCGCTCTTGTGTAGGTTCATTGCATTTTTCAATTGAAAATATTTGATCTTCTTGTGGCCTTATTTGTGTCAACATTTTGTAGAGGCTTTATATGGATTATGAAAACTCAATATCAATGTATATAAATGTAGTTTCATTTTGATGCATTCATACAATAGATATACACATCTTTATATATTGATTTAAAAGATATTTATACAAAGGTCCATACATCGTTATACACAATTGAACTCATACACCATCATATTTACATACGCCTAATGAACCACATATATTCTTATATATATTAGAATTTTCATATGTATATTTTTATATATAGTTATATTCCCTATAGTAAACTTATAAACTCTATATTGTTATATTTTATAAATATAAGAAGGTTTAAATATTTGAATATCTTTACATATAGATATTTTATATTGTTAAATATTCTGCTTGATCAATACAAGATCTTGCAAGCACAACCATGAGATTAGTTGTAGGTCCTTTCAAGTAACCATGCTAGAAACCACCTCTACACTATAAGCCAACTATGAAAGATCAAGAGTCACAACATAGAATTCCACATTAGATGTTTCTTTGGGACTTGGACTTGGTTTCTACAATGAGAACTCGATATTTTAACCAACTAAGCTCGCCCCCTTGGATAGCTAAATATATTGTATTTATAATTATTTAAATTCTTTTATATTTATCTAAAGTTCTTTTATTTGTTTTATTTTGGTCTTCCTTGATTTATCAATTTATCTTTTTTTATTGTATTTTCTTCTGGGATAATTAGTTGAACTAGTCTCTTTCCTCGCCCTTCCAACTTGTTGGATTTGTGCTCCCCTTCCCCATATACATCTAGTCAACTTAGCTTGCTACTATTTTACCACTCTATTCTCTAACTCTAACTCATTATGATGATGGGTCATGGAATATGATCCAAAATGCTGATGATAAAAAGTGCTACATGATTTTTTGTATGATATTTTTTGTTAATATTTTTGTGTCTTTCCAATGAGGGCAATTTTATTCATAGGGCATAAGCCCTCAAAAATTATATTTTTATGTTAACTATTATGGATTGTGTTTTATCCAACTATCAAAAAAATATTGATCTATTTTTTTTAATAATTCATATTGATTTTCTCTCCTTGTATATATGTTACATATGGGTATTATCTGTATCATGTAATAGTAAATATTGTCTTCCTTGGTCTTTATTTTCCCATTTTCTGCTTGGGCTTTGCCATCATTTTTTGCTTTTGTCGCGGGGTCCTTGCAATTTCTAACCTCTTGTCGCACGTTCTTTAAGTTTTGAAACTTAGGTCATTGGTGCCCGGTGCTTTAAAAATTATCGTCTAGTTCATGTTTTCCATAACCTCTCGATGATCCGACTTGTTCCTCCTTTGTGGCATCAGATGTGTCAGTTTATTGTGGACTCGGTGAGTTGAAGGTTTTCACAACTTCATAACTCTCGACTTTGAGTTTTAAGGTTTTAGTTTTCCATGACAAGGTGATGTTTTGTTCATTCCACATGTTTTAAGGCGTTGCCTATGCATTTAATGAGGTGTAAAATACAGCCTGGAGATGTCTTATCAAGGATTTTTGTAAAGTGCACCAATCTTGAGGTTTTTTTTACTAAGGATTTAAACAAAGCGTCACATTAATTCAACACCAAACACACATCTTATCATCCTCATATAATTAAGGGTGGTGGAGATTTATTCGTTTGAGTTCTCAGTTGCACCTCTGTCTTATACAACTAATGTTGGCAAGTGACACTGTAGATGTCATTTGGTGTTGTCATCGATGGCCACCCTAGTTAGTGGATCGATCCACACTTCAAAAATTTCCCATATTGGAAGTTAGATTGAAGTTTTGTGATTAACTGTTAGGCAGAACAAAGCATCCGACAAAACTGTGTTCAACGATTCATATAAGAATTCTCTGTTATCATTTTGTGTTGCGTATCTTAGGGAATTTTTTTTGGTATATGATCTCTATTTCTATTGAATCTTAGTGCCTTGTATTGATATATGTGTGAGTTAGAATATTTGGTTGATTAATTCTCTGATTACCAGTACAAAATTTGACTTGATGAATGTAATATGTTGCAGATAATTGAGAAGTAATTGTTTAAGTATTTTTGTGTTCATACATGCTAATGTTGATCATTTCCATGCTATAGCCAACGTTGGTTGGTGCGCATTAAGGATTATCCATGGATTGAGCCAACAATTTACAAATGTTTTCATATCTTGTTGAAGCCGACATATGGGCGATTAATCTTTAGTTGAGGATATATAAGTGATCAATTATATCATTTTTATGTGTGTGTGAAGTGTATTGATGCAAGTTGCGAATATCAAAAGTGCAAAAGAGCGATAATGTACAATTTCACTTGTGCATAAAGGATTTGTGTTGCGAATCAGAGCAGAGCAAAGCATAAGAGTAAAATCAGTTAGAAGGTCAAGAATTAGATTGTTGAGCCTAACTGGAACTGTAATTAGAAATTTGTCGATGCTAATCTCTCAGTTCAAATATCTCAGATGGTTTTAATATGAAAATTTTGTAAGACAATGAGTCTTCTTTTGAGTAGTGAGCTCTAGGCAGTGTGCTTAAATGCAAGTGCATTCCCATTCTGTAAAACATTTTTGAGTATATTTAGATAAATTGTGGATTGGCCTTCCACCGTGGTTTTTCCCCTAATAGGGTTTCCATGTAAAAAACCTTGTGTTATGGTTTTGTGGTTGTTTGCTTTATGGTCATGCATATTTTTTTTGGATGAATGCTATAAGTACCTAAAGGATCTGATCAATAAAGTTGAAATTGCTAAACACTTATGAACCTCCCCTCTCAATGTACCTTGATTCCAACAATTGGTATCAGAGCTAAGTTCCTTGGAAGAAGTCTAACAACTTGGGGAAGATCCAAGAAATCAATTAAATGGATTCAAGTAGTCTTCAACAAAAAATTTTGGTGGCCCTAGATGATCTTGATCAGTCAAAATCTAAAGTTTGGAAATCGCAAGCAAACCTCATGGATGCTAAAAAATTCATTGTCATTGAAAGATAAAATCAATAATTCCATGTAGAAAAGAAAGGAACTCTATGGTTAGATTAAGCAGAATGACAGTAAGAACATGGGAGATGAACAATAGAGTCAAGCTTTGAAGGAAAATATAGAAGAATGTGAAAAGATTACCAGAGATAATACAGTCCTAAAACATGAGATGGAATCTATCATGATGAGGATGACCAAGGAGATTGAAGAAAAAAAGAAGAGTGAAGAGAACCTTTCTTAGTCCTTGAAAGAGAAATATGAAGAATGCAATAGAATTAATGATGGATTCATTAATCTGGCACTTGAATTACAACAATCCAGAGATAATGAAGGAGAACTTGAAAGACAGATTGTTACCCTCACATATGAACTTTCTACTGCTAATGAATACAAAGAAAATTTCAAGGTTAGCTCAGCTAAGCTTGATGAACTGATTAAAAGTCAGAGGACCGATGGTGACAAGAGAGGTCTTGGATATGAGGAAGGAGAATGTTCAATTTGGACAAATAAATTCTGGACAAAGGAGATTTAGGCAAGGAAATCAGATGAACAAACCTAGAAGGTATTCGATAAGACAACCTAATGCTCAAAGATTCAATGGTTATTGTTTTAGTAGCAATAAATTTGGACACATGGCTACTCTATATAGAAGTAGAATGAACTCAAGTGGTCCAACATTTTCTGGTCAGTGTTTCAATTGCAATAAGTATGGTCATAAATCAAATGAATGCAAAAATATGGTGAACAACTCTTATATAGATGTCAAATGTTATACATGTAATAGATTTGGCCATATTACTAACTACTTTAGATCAAGAAAAATCAAATGGAACAACTAGTCTAGATGAAGAAATGTGGTGTGCTACAATTGCAACAAATCCGATCACATTGCTACATTTTATAGAAGCAGAAAGGGTCCGATAAATAAAAGGAGAAACATGCAGAATAATGAAAAGGGAAAGAGAAAGTCACTACAGGTGAGATCAGGAATCAAATGAAGAAGGAATGGGTGAAGAAGAGTACCTCTATTGTAGAAAATGAGCCAGCACCAAAATCTAGTTTTGGTAATTCATCCGAGAATTAGTTCATGGCCTCTAGCCTAGGGGGAGTTTTCAAAGAAATTCTTCAAATCCCTTATCTGAAGTTGGTACTAGGATGTGGATGAGTGTAGTGATTGCACTGATGATCTACATATATTGTTGAAACAATTGGAAAAAGTATTTGTGAAAAATTGAAGGTTCGCAGAAGAGTTATCCTTCACAGAGCATGAAATAAGGCTATTCAGATAAGTTAGGGAAAAATCATTTATTGTGACAAAAAGTCAAGTTGTGTGAATAATAAAAGGTCATTTGTACTCTTCATTTTGTCACCTTGCATTTTGAGAAGTAAAAGAAGTTTGGAGAGCTCGAAAGCAACTTTGGTTGTATTTGGTGAAGATTCAGTGTGAAGGCGACTCAACGATCAAACCCTCAAACCGGTGAAAAGGCATTTATCAAGAAAACTTGTGAGCTTGTGAATTTGTGCAAATGGCTACTCCATTTTTTGTTGATATAAAGGACAAACCCTGTCCAAATTTCAAGTGGCACCCTTTTAAATTTGTTGAGACAAAGCCCTTAGGTGCATTTTTGTCTGTTCTGTACGACGTCTTGCATACTGAAGATATTAGGGCATATATTCACACAAACATTAAGGATTTAGGGAGCTCACAACTATTGAATTTGTACAACAATAACATTATAGGAGAAGATTTATGTGTCAAACCCGAATTCAAAACCCTTGAGGAGAAGAAATTTACACAGATTGTTACATTTTTTGTGTTTGAAGAAAGCGAATGGGTCTGGTATATCTTGAGCCAAGTTCATGCAGAATTTATGTGGTTGAATCAACCCTTCAAGATTACAAAAGAAGCTATAAGTGTTGTTATAGGTTTAAATTCCTCCGGTGGGTTACCGATTTTGAATTTCATAAAGAATCAAATAGTTACTGATGCAATCGGTTTGAAGTATGATAGAAGAGCTATGCCAATTGATGATATCATTGATGTAGATGGCAGATTTGCATCTATGGTCATTGGTTACAAAACCTATCATTCTAGCCGAGACAATTCTGTATCCAACACAACTATTTATGCAACGTATCATATGGTAAAGGAGAATGGAAATTATAATCTATGTGAGTTGCTTAGAAGTCAGTTCGTTGAAAATCTTGGAAAAATCAAGAAGGATAAGAAGAATTCCTTTAAGTATGGTAATTTTTTGTTAAGTTTGGTCTTTTACTTCATGAATGAATTTCCGAGATTTGGAAAGGTACAATGGAAAAGAGATAGACTTGTAGCCGCTCAAATCAGAGATCTCTTGTGTAGATTTGCAAACAATAAGACAAAGAATATTACAATTTGGGGTATTTCACAAAAAATTAGAGTATGATGCATGCTAGAGAAATAATTCCCACATCTATTATGGAGAAGTACAAAGATACTATTTGTTTTATGGTTGACACTGATCAATGCCTGATGGAAGCAACAAATCCTAGAACAATCTAGATTATGCCAATAGGATATGAGGTTGAGGAACACATTTTGGAAATGCATGTTGAACATTTGTTGAGAAAACCTTGGGATCCATCAGAAGAAAGATTTGGGTAATTAAAAAAAAGAAGATATACAGGTGCACAATGAACTAAGGAAACTTGTGATAGTCAGAAGAGTAAGAAGAGAAGTGAAATCCTTTATAGAGACCATGGGCATATCTACAGAAGCTGTAAGAGAAGCTAGAAGAAGGAGATATCAAGCTGAAGCGGGAGAGCTAGCTAAAACTGAGTCTGCAAGTCCGATAATATCCTCTACTCGAACTAGATCTACAAGAAACTCTACTCTTCCTTCCGTTTCGGCAAAGAAGTCAAGTCTTGTGAAAACTAAAGAAGGTAAAAGGTAGAAGGACAAAAGAAAAAAAATTATATTGTTGTTTTTGAAGATGAAGAGACTGAATCTGATGCAAAAATCAAAGAAATCAAGCAAAAAGGCTCAAAATAATCACTTGTCTCTAAGGAAAAGTCCTCCGGTAAAGAAGAGAAAGAAAAGAAGAAGATGAAAACAAAAAATCTAGGGAGGTCTATAAAAGAAGTAGAGAATGCATTGATTAAGGATGGAAATATTAGGCCCCTTCGTGAATGGTATGACACCTTTGGTAGTGCCGATAAAAGAATTCTTGAGGAAGCCTCAATTAAGTACTTGAACAATTTCAATAAGGCACTTATTGAAATAATGTCTGCTTTACCTAAAAATCTTTATGAAATTCTGGAAATGAGAAGAGTTAATGCAAGAATTGAAGATGAGCAGATGAGAGAATGAATTCTTGTAGATTTATGTCCAGTAATGTCTATTGAATAAATGAGGACAATTCTGAATGCTCCAAGAAATATTTCAAGAGCAAAACAAGAGTAAACAAGCTCATGATTGGTCGAACTAAAGAAGTGGAAAAAGAAACAGAGAAAATCTTAAAGGAAGTTTTATTAAGAAACAAAATTGATGTTGTCTCTTAAGAAACACATGATAAAGATGTCTCATCTGGTCTGACAGAAGAAGAGGAAAAATAATATATAGTTGAGGATACTCATACTCCTCTTGATTGGGATAATATAGATATTCCTATGGAGATTGAAGCTCCTAAAATTGTATCGATTGAAAAAGATAAGAAACAATTTGTAGCTAAGGAAATCGTGGTTGAGGAAAAGAAAGTTGATATAAAGGAAGTTTCGGTGAAAGCAAGAGACACTGCCAAGGCAGTAAAAGAGTTTTTGGAAGAAAAACATGAAGAATTTTATTTTGAACTAATAAAAGGTCCTATCAACTTGGAAACTTTATCTCCCATTTAGAAGATGAAGGTAGCTTCATTTGCTCAGAACAAGGCAAGGAAAGAAATTTTCAAATCTCATATTGAAGATAGTGAATTGTTATATCTTGCATCCGGTGTTCTAGAGAAAATCATGCCTACATATGTTAAGGATCCATCGAGTACTCCCTTCGATGAGTTGAATAAACTTATTAATGCTATAAGTACTCATTTTGAGTCTCTTGAGAAATCAACCAAGGATAAAGTTCAGAAGGAATTTGATGATAAAAGGTTTGGTCAATTGAAAGGGATGATAGCTAGGGATAAATCCTTGGTAGCTACCTAAATAAAGAATATTCAAAGTACTTTGTCTAAAGGTGGAAACATTTACAAATCATGTCTATCTTTATCTAAGTTTTTTGAGGATTTTGAAAAGAAAATAAAACAATGTGAAAAATAATTAGCAGACATCACTCAAGCATTCGATCCTCTAACTACCTCTATTGGAAAATAAGAAGATCAAGTAATATCCCTGCTTGAAAAGATCAAAAAATTGAAGCATGAAGAAATAAAAATGGTTGAAAGAGTTTGTGAGCTTAGAGGACTAATTGGTCCTAAGATGGAAACAATGTTAAGCGCATTAAAAGAAGCACAAGATGCTATGGCAGTTAGTGATCCAACAAACCTTGAATCTGCAGAAATGCAATCTTACTTATTTTGTGGTCACGTGGTTATCTTGGAGAGTCTCAAGAAGGTTTGTGACATGAGTTTGAACCTGTTGAAGAAAAAAATTTCTGATTTATTCAAGCTTATGTAAGTTGAAGAAGCATGTTTGTACATATGCAGTTTGTTCATAGAATTTTTCTTTGATTTTTGATATGCAAATTCTTGCCTTTGTCATTGATGTCAAAGGGGGAGAATAGGATAGTCAAAAATGTCCCAATCATCTTAGGGGGAGAGTTATGTCTTTGAAGTTTTGAAGGTTGGCAGTGTAATTCATGTTGGTACTGATCCGACACTTAGTCATTTTTCTCTAAGTATCACCATCAATGCCAAAGGGGGAGATTGTTGGCAAGAGAAACTACATATGTCATTTAGTTTTTTCATCGATGGCAACCCTAGTTAGTGGGTTGATCCACACTTCAGGAATTGATCTTACTGGAAGTTAGATTGAAGTTGTATGATTAACTATGAGGCAAACCAGAGGAACCGATGGAACTGTGTTCAATGATTCATATGCGAATTTTCTGTTATCATTTTGTGTTGCATATCTCAGGGAACGTTGGTTGGTATATGATCTCTATTTCTGTTGAATCTTAGTTTCTCGTATTGATCTGTGTGAGTTAGAAGATCCTGTTGATTAATTCTCTGATTATCAGTACAAAAGTTGACTTGGTGAATGTAATATATTGTGAATACTCGAGAAGTAACTGTTTAAGTATTTTTGTTTTGTACATTCTGATATTGATCATTTCCATGCTATAGCCAAATTTGGTTGGTGCACATTAAGGATTATCCATGGATTGAGTCGACAGTTTGCAAATGTTTTCATATCTTGTTGAAGCCGACATATGGGTGATAAATATTTAGTCTTGGATATATATAAGTGATCGATTATATCATTTTTATGTGTGCGTGAAGTGTATTGGTGTGAGTTGTGAATATCAATAGTGCAGTAGAGTGATAATGCACAGTTTCACTTGTGCATAAAGGATTTGTGTTGAGAATCAGAGCAGAGCAGAGCATAAGAGTAGAATCAGTTAGAAGATCAATAATTTGATTAATGAGCCTAACTAGAACTATAATCAAGAATTTGTAGATGCTAATCTCTCAGTTCAAATCTCTCAGATGGTTTTAATATGAACATTTTGTAAGACAGTGAGTCTTCTTTTGAGCAGTGAGCTCTAGCCAGTGTGCCTGAATGCAAGTGCATTCCCATTCTATAAAACATTTTGAGTATACTCAGATAATATTGTGGATTGGTCTTCCACCGTGGTTTTTCCCCTAACAGGTTTTCCACATAAAAATCCTTGTCTTATGGTGTTGTGGTTGTTTGCTTTATGTTCATGCATATTTATTTTGGATGAATGTTATAAGTACTTTAAGGATCTGATCAATAAAGTTGAAAATTGTTGAACACTGATTCACCCCCCCTTCTCGGTGTACCTTGATTCCAATAATTAAACCTTAAAGAAAACAAGTGTTCCTTTGTTCACTACAAGCTCATGCAGTCTAAAATTTGAAATCGTTGGCTCAACATGAGGGACATAGAACTAGGATCCTATAAGCTAGATGAATTCTGGGCGCATTTGGAAAGTAAGAGAAAATATGTTGTCGATGCAAAACTATTAGAAATTGGATTAGCTCATGCTTATGGTTTCCCAAAAGTCGTGCTGAGTGTGGACCTAGTTGGCACATGTGCAAGAAGATATATTTCAGGAACGAGAGAGATAAAAGCTTAAGACGAGACTGTTGTTGCTAGAATTTCTCCTGAAGCTATTTCCCACATGCTAAATATTCTTGAGAGAGTGCCTGTAAAAGATATTTTAATTGTTTTAGCTAATGAGGATTGGTGCAAAAATTCTTTGGCCAAAGGGTGGTTGAAGTTGGAGAAGAGATGTAAGTCACAGTTACCTGCTAAACTTAAAAGAATACATTTCAAAGGAGAAATTATAGATGCCATTTTTTTGTTGCATCAAATTGTTGGGAATGCACAAATTGAATCTTTTGATGATTGGATGTGTCAATTTATTTTGGTTATCTATGATGAAAACGCGTTTATAGACTGGGCTAAGGTATTTTTCTTTCATTTGAATGAGCAATTAGTTAATTTCTAGAAAACTGCCACCTTTCATCTATGCTCTTGCTTAATATACATTATAGCCAGTCAAAGATCCTTCTAGCCAGGATTAAAACCATAGGTAATTCCAACTTCTGGAATGCCTGTATATAAATGTTATCCACAGTTCACCAAGCAGGTTGGAATGGGAGAATTTTGCCTTGTTAATGATGCTTTCTTGATGGAGGTCGTAAGGAAGTTAGATGGAAACCTTGAAGTGCATCTTTCCCCTGAATCAATGTCTTTGGTATCGAATTTTGGAAGTTTCTATATTCAATTTGAGAGGTTTTCATACTTGAGGATAGGAGGTTATGAGAAAGCCCTATTAAAATTGCCTAGATATCTAGAAGATTTGTTGTTGTTCCTGAAGGTCTGTAGACAAATGGCCTTGGTGAATGTAAAGTACATGAATATGGGGAAGCGGGGTTATCCTTTCCCATCGGTAACACCTTCTTTCACATGAAAAAATAATTAGATGGCTAAAGGTGCTGAAAGAATTCTTAAAGAATATAATCTCCAAAATTTATTCATGAGGGCTAATTTTGATAGCAAGGGTTTCGTGAGGCAGAATACGTATAGAGAAAGTTCATACCAACATCAGTATTCTATTGAAGATTTTTGGGAAGATTGTGTTGATGAAAATGAGGTTTTGAAAAGGGATTATACAAGGTTAACCCTCATGAAAATACAATTTTTTGGTCTTTCAATCCAAATTCCTGAGAATGCGACTGAAGACTCAATGGTCATTGATCCAAAATATGAAAAAATGTCCAATAAATCTCATCCCAAAGTCGACTAAAGTAGAAATGAAGTTTTTAACATGAATATACAATTTGCCCCAGTGTTGAAAAGAATTGAGGACTGGTTAGAGGGCAAATGGCGACAGGCTGCAGGTTCTACTCAGAAACCAAAATCATCTTAGAAGAATGAATAGAGGTCCACTCAAACTATCGATGTGAGTACATCATCAGAGAGATTGGATACTAGGTCTTCAAGCGCAAATTCACAGTCTGGGGGTGATGGTGAGAAGCCTGAGGAGATCGCTAAATTAAAGTCAGTATGCGAACATGATAGCATATCTACCCCAATTCTAAAAAGAAGACCAATCAAGCAAAACCCATGTCTAAGGATTCAGATGCCATTTTCAAGAAAATTGTTGAAGACAATACTTTTCCTCCTTTGTCTGAAGTACCTTCTTCCCTGGGAGAATACAACCACCATCCCTGGTGGTTTTAAAGAAATTGTTCAAGGAAATAAGGATGTTGTTTTGGTAGAAGCTTCCCTAGTATGGCTAAAAAAGGCAGTGGAGAAAAAGAGGAAATATACTCCTACAACAATAGTTGGAGTAGATACAGTTGCAAAGTTACTCCAGTCTTCCTCGAGGCCAAAGAAAGCTCAGAAAATGTGAAGAATGATGACTGATCCTAGTTTTGGTAATCAAATATTGGAAATTGTAGATCCCATAAAGGATTTGAATGATGATGAGATAACAGAGGCTAATTACAAAATCACACATCTTGATATGGGACCCCAAACATTTGAGGGTGATGTGTATCATGCAAATTATTCAGTCAATACCCTGATTAAGCGGGTAAAGGAAGAAAGAAAAGAAAAGGTGAATTTGCAATCTTAGGTCCTTGAATTAAAGAATTTTATTTCTTCCCTAGTTACCTCTTCTATATCCAATGAAGCCTCAATTTCTCAAAAGGTAGACATTGATGCGTCTACGATGCAATTAATCAGAAAGAATCTGGGATATTCTAAAGTTGTCAATGAATGGATAGATGAAATATCCCAAGAAATCGTCCTCTTTATTAATAAATCTATGCTTTTCTACACTCAGATTGTTGATAAGAGGAAATGATTGATAATAGAGTTACGACAAATTAGGAAAGATCAGACTAGCCTATACATGCTCTCACAAGAAATAAAGGAACTGATTTCCATGGACCGAATAAAGTTGGTTAGTGAGCAGATTGTGAATGATCCAAAGGAGTTAGATTCCTCTTGGTCCGATTCATTGAAGTGGAAATTAGGCATTTATGACAATATGGTAAAGGATATTTCTGAAGCACTTGAAAGGTATCTGGATATGCTAATGGAGATTAAAGGTAATTGTCATGATCTAAAGGTAGATATCACTGACGAGTTTGATGAGAAGATTTTGGATTCAAAGGAAATTTATTTGAAATTCAAAGAGATATTCAATAAGGAGATAGCGGAACTTGTCATGACAACTAAAGAATCATTTTCAAAGCTCGAGAGACTACAAGTCTACCTTGACTCTTTTAAAATTGAAGCAAAAAAAATCTCTCACACCCTGATCGAGTCTGAAGCTTCTCTATCCAAATGGAGAACTAGGCTACAAATCACCGTAACTTTAGGAAGGAAAGAAATACTTGCGATTGTTACAAGTATAGAGATTACAAATCCAGGATGAAGGCACAAGAAGAACTGTTGCAGAAACAAGCGGTCGAGAATCTAGAAGATGAAGAGGTCGAGATAGGAGGAATTGTTGCTTAATTATTTCTAGTATTTCATGATACTTTGGTTTAATTTGGATATTTTTAAGTTTAAGACTTATCTTTATTCGGTACGGTTACTTTCAAGAAACTGTTACCAAAGACAATTGGCTATGCTTTAAATATGGGTTTGGCAGATAGTGATAGGATCTTTTGGGAAAACTTTGATTTCCTCATTAGAGAAAAAATTGTTATCTTGATTTACTGTTTTATGTTATTTTGATATAGAAAAATGTGGTGGATTTTATGCATTCGTAATATTTGAATTATGGTGTATGAATATGTTCTTCTTATGTTGAATGTTCAAACATTGAGTGATCTATTATTGGAATGATTTATGCTTTGATTTTTTGCATCACTGTAGTATTATTTATCTGTGAATTCGAGGATATTGTGGTGACTTTAATTTAATGTTAGTTGTAGAATAATTCAGCTTTGTTAAATGAGATCCATTATTGCCTTTAAAGCTTTATGGTTAAAAGCCCCTTCCTTTATTTGCTTTCCTGTTAAAAGCAACTTTAGTTAAAAATTATTCATTGAATATCAAATGAAGGTAGCTACCACCTTTTAAAATAAGCAGAGAATCAGTCTGAGAATGACATCATTATTGATTCAACTTTGGTTACATTTTTCACCTTATTGGATGTGAGAATACAGAGTTAGGTGATAAATCTATCAACCAACAAATTTTTGGTGACTCCGCTGGGGATAACTCAGAAAAATAATTTTTGTACGATGAATTGTTGTATGGTTAATAATAATGGTTCTTCAGAGGCATAATGCTCCTATTCTTCAGGCTAACGTAGATCGGTTGGTTGGTGATCAAGAAGATATAGTTACTGGTCTCAGGCTACTTTCTTGGAAACAAAGGAGAACTAACTATCAATATCACAGAGTTAACAAGGTCTTGGAAGAAGAGGAAGAACTTGGAGATATTATTAGAGAAAATTCCATGCACTTTGAGAATGCTCAGGAGATTATGTTTGTAGAGAATATTCCACCTCTAGTTAGAAGAGTAAGAGCTCCTCCCGCACAAGCTCCCATAAATCAGGTAAATAATAGATGAAACCCTCCTCAAAACCATCAATAAATAAAAGTTGGCGACTCCATAAGCCTATTTATGTCTTGTTTAAGCCTGGGTTCTAAAAGCTATACTAGGAGTGATAAGAAAAAGGGGTTTTAAATAAAGATTTTGAGTTCTTGGAAATTGTTGATTTCTTATATTTTCCACCTACTCGAAAAGTTAAGTCCATCACTAGGCCATCTTCTCCTCCTTCTCCTAAACCTATTGTATCTGGGGTTCTGAAGATATCTTGTTAATGTCTTCTTTTGTGCGGCACTACCCTTCCTACACGAATAAACTTTCCTTTAGTTGTGGCACAACTAGTCCCATGGGGGGTTGTCATAGGTCCTCTAAACTTTGGAGTGGGTACACAACTCCATGACTTACCCAAAGGCTTAGGGAATATTACACCCGAATTTAGTGGGGATGGGAAAGTTTCTTCTGACGAGCATATGAAGGCTTTCTTTGCTTCCTCTTCCATCCTTGTAATACAACATGAAGATGTTGCTGTGAGGCTCTTTGCAGAATCTTTCACGGATGTTGCAGCTAACTGGTTTTACTCTCTCCCCAATGCCTCTATTAACAATTGGGCTACCTTAAGAACAAGTTTTGAGAATAGATTTAAGTATGTAGAAAATGATCAAGTCCTGGTTGCTCCATTAAGCTCAATGAAGAAGGAGGTTCATGAGTCAATGAGGGATTTTGTGGCCAAGTTTAATAAGTTATATAACAAGATTTTTGCGAACATGAGACCTGGTGTGGAATTGTTGAAAGCTATGCTCATTAACACTCTCCCACCAGATGTGAGTTTTATTATTAAAAGAGAGGGTGTTGTTGATGTATCTGTCGCACAAGACAAAGTTGTATCTATAGAGGATGACCTGATAGTCCCTAGAAAATGGAAGAAAGAGTTGCAAACTGGTAAGCCTTCACTAGTAAACTCGACTAATCCAATCATTTAGAGATTGGATAACGACATAATCACTATTAAGAGACAAATGCCAAAGGATCCTTCACAAAATACCTATCAATATGTTCCCATAAATTATCAAGGAGCTCGAAACAAAACACTTTCAGTAACAACTCTAAATCAAAGGCTGGAAATTGAAGGTCCTTCTTCTAGTAAGGGCAATCATTGTAATTTTCATTTAACTTCGGATCATGATGGAGCTAATTGTACGGAGATGATTACATTTATGCAAATTCTTACAAAAAATGAGCACATGGAACCATATGTAGAGGAGCCTAGCTCATCTAATGATGCTGGCATGAACTTCTTTGAGTTTGTAGTAGATGCAGGATCAAGAGAAGATGTATATGTCAAACTTGATGATCCTAATTGTGCTATTTTTACTAGAGCAGAATGTGCCAAAGCTGATCAAGACACCTCATCATCAGTCCCAAAGTATATTTTAACAAGGAAGAAAAAGGAAGAACCAATTGCCCCCGACAGTGTATAAGTTGAGGTACCATCTTCTTCATCATCTGGTTCATTTGACATAGTTGAGTCTTACAAAAATACTAGAGTTCAATTTTCACAAGCCAAATAGTTGAGACTTAATCCCTCATAATTAGATAAGCTGGTGAAATATGTTAAACAAGTGCCCTCATCGTCCCAATGCAATGCTCAAGTTTTTGATGATAATGAAGCTAACTTAGAGAATCAATTTTTCTCTAATATTGTAGATAAACCTCTAAGCTCACATAACCCATTCATGAAACCAAAACCTTTCTTTATATCATTATATATTGTTGGTTTTAGACTGAGTAATTGTATCATTGAATTTGGAGTTTTAAAAAATGTGATGCCTGCCCAAATAGCTAGAGCCCTAGGTTTGTCCTATACCTCTTGACAGGGTAAATTTTATTCCATGGATGGATCCCCAGTTCCTATTATAGGTCAAGTCAAAGATGCTCAAGTAGCCCTAGCCGCTTTTCCCAAAAAGAGAATAAATTAACTATATTGGTTGCTGACATTCCTAAAAGCTATGATATGTTGTTGAGTAGGATTTTTTGTAAGGATTTAGGTGGAGAAATTTAGTTGGATGGAAAGAAAATACGCTTGAATCTTGAACCCAAGGCCAAGTTCACTGTATTAATGTCTGGAGATCCAAGAGCAAATATTATGTTTGTTGAAACGGGGCCAAAATCCTATATGTGCACTTCTAACCAAGAGAAAAATTCAAATCCTATTAGCACTGATTTGGTAAATGAATTATGGACACTCAAATTTGATGAAAGTTGTGCTAATATTGGGTTAGGTGCTGGAGTAGTTTTGATTTTTCCTAATGGATATAAGTTTCCCTTTGCTTTCAAATTGGAGTTTGCTAATACGAATAATACGACCAAATATGAAGCTCTATTGCTTGGGCTGAGTGTAGCCAAAGAAAAAGATATCAAACAATTGAGGGTTGTAGAAGATGCATAATTAGTGGTGAAGCAGGTGAGAAAGATCTACACTATGAAAAATAGTTGGCTTAAGCATTATAGGAATAGAGTCTGGGATTGTTTAGAATATTTTGATGCTTTTTCTATAGAGTTTGTTCCCAAGGAACAAAATGCTAGGGTTGATTCCCTGGCAATTTCTGCGTCATTGCTTTTGCCACATCCTTATTTCAAAGATGAGTCTTATATAATTGAAATTGTGTACATGCCTAGTGTTCCTGACAATGTGAATCATTGGCAAGTGTTCAATGCTGATCAACAAATTATTGTTTTTTTGAGAAAGTTGAGACCTTTTCTCACATCTATTTCGAAGATAGTGATGATACAAATAATGATGCTTTATAAGGTGATGTCATTGCCCTTGATAGAAAAGAGACAAAGGTTTTTCAGCTAAAAGGTATAAAAATTCCAAAAGGACTAGTTTCTCTTAAGCATTTATTCAATAGGCATGATCAATATTTGAAGCAGAAGGGTAAAGTTTCTGTTGAAGCATCTGCTGAGTATGATAAAGTGAATATCAGTAAAGAAGAAGATCCCAAGATTGTTTGTATTGGGAAGTGTTGTTCCAAGAAAGAGAGAGTTAATGATCTCTCTATTGACACGTTACAGGGATATTTTTGCATGGTGCAATGCAGATTTGAAAAAGTTTAGAAATAGAGAATTCTAACATAAGATTCCCCTGAATCCTGGTGCCACACCTTTTAGATAGAAACAACAAACTTATAATCCTAAGGTTGCATAAGCTATTTTTAATGATATCGATAAGATGCTCAAAGAAAATATTATTTATCCCATCCATCATTCCACATGGGTATCCAATATAGTTCCTGTGAGAAAGAAAAATGGGGAAATAAGGATATGTGTCGATTTCAGGAATCTAAACTAGGCATCTCTGAAAGACAATTACCTGCTACCTGTGATGGATCATATCCTACAAACGGTTGATGAATCTGAAATCATGTCCATGCTTGATGGTTTCTCAGGTTATAACCAGGTTGAAGTAAGTACAAAAGATCAACATAAGATGACATTTACCACACCCATTGGTGTTTTTTCCTACAATAGAATTCCATTCTGCCTTATTAATGCAAGAGCTACTTTTCAAAGGGCTATGGACCTATCTTTTGGTGATCTCAGGAATAAGATTATAGTAATTTATTTGGATGATCTAACAATTTTTCTAAAAAGAGGGCCAATCATTTGCATGATTTGGAAATAGTATTGCAGAGTTGCAAAGAAGAGGGTATTTCTTTAAACCCTAAGAAATATATCTTTGTTGTAATTGAGGGAAATATTTTAGGTCACATTGTTTCAAAATATGGAATCAAGATAGATCTAGAGAGAGTGAAAGAAATCATGCAACTGGGATTACCTGCCAACAAAGATGGTACCAAGTCTTTCTTTGGTTAGGTGAACTTTCTAAGGAGGTTTGTCCCTGATTTTGTTGAGCTGACTAAGCCCATTTCTGATATGATGAAGGATCACCCAGTGTTTAAATGGAGTAACAAGGGAAAACAAGATTTTGTAGATATCAAAACCACAATTTCTAATGCCCCCACTTTGGTTCATCCCAAGTTTGATAAATATTTCATCATATATAGTTACACCTCTGAGCATACCTTGTCAATCATATTACTACAAAAGAACGAGTGTCAACCATATTACTATAGAAGAAAGAGCAAGGTTTTGAAGCCCCTATCTCTTTTATGAGCTCTCCTCTGAAGAAATATGAACTTAAATACTCGCCACTTGAAAAAAATGCATACGCTATTGTAAAGGCCTTCAAAAGTTTGAGGTTCTACATTCTCCATTCTCATACTACTGTTTTTGTTCTTGAAACTAATATGAAAAGTATTCTTACTCAGCAAGATATTGGATGCAATAAGAGAGGATCTTGTATAGCCTAGATTTAAAAATATGATCTAGATATTAAGCCCACTGATCTAGTTAGGGGAAGGGTTCTAGCCAAAATGATTTCTGAAAGAAAACCTATTGAGGAAGAAAATTACCATTAGTACTATTCACAAGTACAACTGATGATTGGTTTTCTGATGTTCCCTATTTCCTAACCTATGGTGATTGCCCGTCACATTTTTTGTCTAGAGAAAAGAGGAAGTTAAAGGTTAAAGCAAAAAAGTATGTTCTCTGGGAAGGGAATTTTTATAAAAAAGGTGTGGATGGGACCTTCTTAAGATGCACTGACAAAGAACAACGAAAGAAGCTATTAGAATATTTTCACAGCAAGGCATGTGGGGGACATTTTTTAGCTTCTGTGACAACTTTCAAAATCCTATGTCATAGATTCTACTGGCCAAGCATGTTTAAAGATGTGTATAAGTGGGTATCAAAATGTGAAAAGTGTTTAAAATTCACTGGTAGACCGCAACTTGTTTCCTTACCTTTGAAACCTGTGGTAATTGATGAGTCGTTTCAGCAGTGGGGCCTATTGGGCCAATCAACCCGAGTTCTAGTGCGGGACATACACACATATTAAATACTAAAGACTACTTCACCAAATGGGTAGAAGCTATTCTTGTGAAGCACACCACCACTAAGGTCATTTGTAATTTTTTGAAGGAGAACATCTTGGTAAGATTTGGAGTGCCCAAGAAAATTGTTCCTAATAATGCTAGCTCTTTTTTCTCTACTAAGATTACCCTTTTCTATTATGACTATGGTATTAGTCTTGCTCATTCATCTGATTATTATCCGCAAGGAAATGGACAAGCCGAGTCAAGTAATAAGAATTTAATCTCCATTATCAAGAAGCTGGTTGATGAAAATCAAAGGGGATGGCATTAAAAGCTATATGACGCTCTATGGGCTGATAGGGTTACCTGCAAAAGAGCTATTGGAATGTCCCCTTTCCAATTAGTGTATGGCTTTGATAGCACCTTGCCTACACCATGGGATATTTCAACACTGAATTTACAAAAGGCTATAGAAGATGATAGATTCCAGACTGCTTTAGAAATAGGGTTTATGTATTTGAACAAACTAGAGGAGGAAAGGGAGGTTGTAGTGGATAAGATTACCAAACATCAGCAGATGGTGAAGAAGGTTTTTGATAAAAGGGCTAGACAAAGGAACTTTGCAGTAGGTGATTTGGTTCTTCTCTGGGATAGGAGAGAGGTGAAAGGAGCACATAAGAAGTTTGATTCTCTTTGGAGAGGCCCCTTCCTAATCAAGCAACTTGTTGGTGATTATGCTTTTCGATTGGCTTATCCTGATGGTACTATTTTACCTTTTGCCTACAATGGGCAAGATCTGAAACTTCTTGAATGATTGTTTTGTTGGGTTAATCCTTGTACATAATTTCTTGTTTATTTTTTTGGTTTTTGGCTTGTCTAGTTTTTGACTCCATTGTCTAATGAATTAGGCTTTACGCTATGTTTCCGGTTTTTCTACGTCCTATCAGTCCTAGTTCCCATTCAGAGCCAATGTTACCTATGGGTATTATATGTATCATGTAATAGTAAATCTTGTCTTCCTTGGTCTTTATTTTCCCATTTTTTGCCCAGGTCTAAGTATTTTCCATCATTTTTTTCCTTTGTTGCGAGGTCCTTGCAATTTCTAACCTCTTGTCTTGCGTTCTTTAAGCCTTGAAACTTAGGTCATTGGCACCCGATGCTTTAAACCTTGTCATTGAGTTCGTGTTTTTCCTTACCTCCTGATGGTTTGACTTGTTCCTTCTTTGTGGCGTTAGATGTGTCAGTTTATTGTTGAGTCGATGAGTTGAAGGTTTTCACAACTTTGTAACTCCCGACTTTGAGTTTTAAGGTTTTAGTTTTCCGCGACAAGGCGATGTGTTGTTCATCCACATGTTTTAAGGTGTTGCCTATGCATTTAATGAGGAATACAATACAACCTGGAGATGTCTTATCAAGTATTTTTGTAAAGCACACCAATCTTGAGGTTTACTTTACCGAGGATTTAAACAAGGTGACACATTAATTCAACACCAAACACACATCTTATCATCCTCATATAATTAAGGGTGGTGGAGATTTATTCGTTTGAGTTCTCAATTGTACCTTTGTCTTCTGTAATTAACCCTTCAAGCAAACAAGTTTTCCTCTGTTCATTGCGAGCTCATGTAGTCTGAAATTGGAAATTGTTGGCTCAATGTGAGGGACACAGAATTGGGATCCTTTAAGCTGGATGAATTTTGGGCACGTTTGGAAAGTAATAGAAAATTTGTTGTTGACCCAAAACTGTTAGAAAGTGGATTAGCTCATGTCGGAGGTTTCCTAGAATCTGTATTGAGTGTGGACCTGGTTGGCGCATGCGCACGAAGATATATTCTGGGAACGAGAGAGATAAAATATTTAGACGTGACTATTGTTGCCAAAATTTCTCTCAAAGCTATTTCCCGCATGCTAAACATTCCTGAGAGAGCACTTGTAAAAGAGATGTTAGTTGTTGTAGCTATTGAGTTTTTCAAAGCTAATGAGAACTGGTGCAAACATTCTATGGCCAAAGGGTGGTTGAAGTCAAAGAAGAGAGGTAAGTCATAGTTACCTGCTAAACTTAAAATAATATATTTCAAAGGAGAAATTACATATGCCATTATTTTGTTGCATCGCATTATTGGGAATGCATAAATTGAATCTTTTGAGGACTAGATGTGTCAGTTTATTTTGGTTATCAGTGATGAAAATGTGTTTATAGACTGGGCTAAGGTAATTTTCTTTCATTTGAATGAGCAATTAGTTAATTTCCAGAAAACTACCACCTTTCATCTGTGCTCTTGCTTAATATACATTATATCCAATTAAAGATCCTTTTGGTCAGGATTAAAACCATAGGTACTTCCAACTTCTGGAATGCTTGTATATAAATGTTATCCGTAGTTCACCAAGCAGGTTGGAATGGGAGAATTTTTCCTTGTTAATGATGCATTCTTGATGGAGGTTGTAAGGAAGTTAGATGGAAACCCTGAAGTGCATCTTTCCCTTGAATCAATATCTTTGGTATCAAAGTTTGGAAGTTTCTATATTCAATTTGAGAGGTTTTCATACTTGAGAATAGGAGGTTATGAGAAAGCCCCATTAAAATTGCCAAGATATCCGAAAGATTTACTGGTGTTCTTGGAGGTCTGTAGACAAATGGCCTTGGTGAATGTAAAGTACATGAATATGGGGAAGCGGGGTTATCCTTTCCCTTTGGTAACTCCTTCTTTCACATGCAAAAATAATTAGATGGCTAAAGGTACTGAAAAATTCTTAAAGAATATAATCTCCAATATTTATTCATGAGGGCTAATTTTGATAGCAAGGGTTTCGTGAGGAAAAATTTATATGGAGAAAGTTCATACCAAAATTAGTCTTCTATTGAATATTTTTGGGAAGATTGTGTTGATGAAAATGAGGTTTTGAAAAGGGATTATATGAGGTTAACCCTTAGGAAAATACAAGTTTTTGGTCTTTCAATCCAAATTCCTGAGAATCCGACTGAAGACTCAGTGGTCATTGATCCAAAATATGAAAAATTATCTAATAAATCTCATCCCAAAGTCGACTAAAGTAGAAATGAAGTTTTTAACATGAATATACGAGTTGCCCCAATGCTAAAAAGAACTCAGGACTGGTTAGAGGGGAAATGGTGACATGCTGCAGGTTCTACTTAGGGACCAAAATCATCTTAGAAGAATGAATAGAGGTCCACTCAAACTATCGTCCTGAGCACATCATCAAAGAGATTGGCTACTAGGTCTTCAAGTGCAAATTCACAGTCTGGGGGTGATGGTAAGAAGCCTGAGGATGTGGCTAAATTGAAGTCAGTATGCGAATAGGATAGCATATCTACCCCAGTTCCTAAAAAGAAGACCAATCAAGCAAAACCTGTGTCTGAGGATTCAGATGCCATTTTTAAGCAAATTGTTGAAAACAATACTTTTCCTCCTTTGTCTGAAGTACCTTCTTCCCCGAGAGAGAATAAAACCACCATCCTTGGTGAATCTAAAGAAATTGTTCAAGGAAATAAGGATGTTGTTTTGATAGAAGCTTCCCTAATATGACTAAAAAAGGTAGTGGAGAAAAAGAGGAAATATACTCCTACAACAACATTTGGAGTAGATACAGTTACAAAGTTACTCCAGTCTTCCTCGGGGCCAAAGAAAGCTCAAAAAATTTCAAGAATTTTGACTAATCCTACTTTTGGTAATCAAATATTGGAAATTGCAGACCCCATAAAGGATTTGAATAATGATGAGATAACAGAGGCTGATTACAAAATCACACACGTTGATATGGTACCCCAAACATTGGAGGGTGATGTGTATCATGCAAATTATTCAGTCAATGCCTTGATTAAGTGAGTAAAGGAAGAAAGAAAGGAATAGGTGAATTTTCAATCTCAGGTCCTCGACTTAAAGAATTTTATTTCTTCCCTAGTTCCCTCTTCTATATCTAATGAAGCCTTAAGTTCTCAGAAGGTAGACATTGATGCGTCTACAATGCAATTAATCAAAAAGAATATGGGCTATTCCAAAGTTGTCAATGAATATGGATAGATGAAATTTCCCAAGAAATCATCCTCTTTATTAGTAAATCTATGCTTTTCTACACTCACATTGTTGATAAGAGGAAATAATTGATAACAGAGTTATGACAGATCAAGAAAGATCAAACTGACCTCTACGTGCTCTCACAAGAAATAAAGGAACTAATTTCCATGGACCGAATGAAGTTGGTTAGTGAGTAGATTGTGAATGATCCAAAGGAGTTAGATTCCTCTTGGTCTGATTCATTGAAGTGGAAATTAGGCATTTATGACAATCTGGTAAAGGAGATTTTTGAAGCACTTGAAAGGTATCTGGATATGCTAATGGAGATTAAAGGTAATTTTCATGATCTAAAGGTAGATATCACCGATGATTTTGATAAGAAGATTCTGGATTCAAAGGAAATTTTTCTGAAATTCAAAGAGGTGTTCAATAAGGAGATAGCGAACCCTGTCGTGACAACTAAAGGATCTTTTTCAAAGATCGGGAGAGTGCAAGTCTACCTTGACTCTTTTAAAACTGAAGCAAACAGAAGGTCTGATGCTCTAATCGAGTCTGAAGCTGCTCTATCCAAATGGAGAACTGGGCTACAAATCATTGTAACTTCAGGAAGTAAAGAAATACTTGCGATTGTTACCAAGTACATAGATTACAAATCCAGGATGAAGGCACAAGAAGAACTGTTGCAGAAAGGAGTGGTCGAGAATCTAGAAGATGAAGAGGCCGAGGTGGGAGGAATTGATGCTTGATTATTTTTAGTATTTCATGATACTTTAGTTTAATTTGGCTCTTTTTAAGTTTAAGACTTATTTTTATTCGGTACGGTTACTTTCAGGAAACTGTTACCAAAGAAAATTGGCTATGCTTTAAATATGGGTTTGGCAGGTAGTGATAGGATCTTTTGTGAAAAAATTGATTTACTCATTAGAGAAAACTTTGTTATCTTGATTTACTATTTTCTATTATTCTAATATAGAAAAATGTGGTGGAGTTTATGCATTCTTAATCTTTGAATTATGGTGTATGAATCTGTTTTGCTTATGTTGAATGTTCGACTAGTGAGTGATCTATTATTGGAATGATTTATGCTTTGATTTGTTGCATCACTGTAGTATTATTTATCTATGAATAAGGATATTTTGGTGACTTTGATTTAATGTTAGTTGTGGAATATTTCAGCTTTGTTATATGAGATCCGTTATTGCCTTTAAAGCTTTCTGGTTAAAAGCCCGTTCCTTTATTTGCTTTCTGGTTAAAAGAAACTTTAGTTAAAAATTATTCATTGAATATCAAATGAAGGTAGTTGCCACCTATTAAAATACGCAAAGAATTAGTTTGAGAATTACATCTTTACTGAGTCAACTGTGGTTACATTTGTCACCTTAGTGGTCGTGAGAATACAGAGTTAGGTGATAAATTTGTCAACCAACAATATACAACATTCCAATTTAAACAACCAAATTTATAATACTTGTAATGATATTTTCTAAAATTGATTATAATATAGGAGATGAAAAAAATCTTGCAAGAATTGTATTTGGGAATTATGATTTTTTTAATAGAAATGTTAATATTACTAGTGTTTAAATATGACTGTGATATGATGTTGAAACTATATAAAATATTTAAACCATGATATGATTTGTGAACACTTAAAAAATGGTCTATTAAAACCATAGGCCAACTTGAGGAAAACACTTCTTAGATTTCCTTCACAATGTAGATTTCTAAATTCCTATATTTTCTTCATGAAATGTGGAAAATAATTCCCCCTTAAGAAAAATGATAGTAAAATTCCACAAAGAGTAATTACCATACTTTTTAGTACTACCTTGTTTAATAATTAATAAATTAAGAAATATTTAATAGTCACATTAATTTACTAATTGTTTACAAGGGGCAAATGTTTTCTACAATATTAATAAAATAAGAATATATATAACTATCATAAAATTTTACCATTTTAATAATTATATTTCAAAGTTTAAAATATTCTAAAAAGAAAAAAAAAGTATTTATATTATATTTTGAAAAATATTTTAAATTAATATATATTTTTATAAGAAATATTATAAATTTTATACTTATTTTTTAAAAGTTATATCCCTTTATAAATAATACATTATAAATTAAATAATATATTATATCTTTTATAATATTTGTTTATGGTTTATTAATAATTCAAAGTGTTATACATAGTTTTATATAAAATATAGCAAATCAAACTATACAATCTAATAACAATTTAAAATTATAAAATATGATGTAAAATTGAAAAATAAGATCTCGTTAATTTGTAAGAGGAAGTGAAGATTTTTAGATGACAAATTAAAATATCACAAAAGCTCACTAGAGACATAAAAAGTGTAAATCAATGGAAAAAACTTTTAACCATTCTCTCCAATTTATTTCATAGAGAAATATTCATTTTTTTGCTAAATAGTAGGGGCCACAAGAAAACATGAAGTTTGGGGTTTTGGTAGCATGTGGTTCACTAGATTTGTTCAAAAAATAATATAGATATTTTGTTTTATGAACCAAAAATCTGTTTTGTATTTTGTTATTGTTGAAATCATATTCCAAGAAGCCTTTAGTCCATGCATCAAGAAAACCTTTAGTCATTTGATATAGTTCAAACCATATGAGAGAGCTTTGAAAATTAGGGGAAAATTATATAAGCCCCTTTTAACCAACATGCTTGACATTCACACTCTATTGGTTACCTCCTAGGATTTTGCTCATTTAAATAAGAGTTGCAACATTTTTTAAAACTTCATTAATTGTATCCTTTGATAGATCCTTTTAAAGCGAAGACAATATCATGCATACCTTCATTGAGCTTGGCTTGTACGCCCATTAATTGGTGGAGGTGGTCTAGGTAATAGTCACAAAAGGCCTTAACATGGTTGATGATGCCACTTATGTCCAAATGAATCACAAATTCTCTAGCCACTATGGACAATATGGATGCATACCTAAGTATCTATGTCACATTGAAAGCATTTCTCTTGTTAATATATTGACAAGGTCTTAGGAATAGAGAGCCTACTAACTCTCAAATAGCAACACATGACTTGCCATCCATATCTTTTGCTATACTCCACATTTGTAGAATTCATGTGCACAACTTAAGACTTTTATTTCATATTCCATGTACTCTAGAAAGTTCTTTGCTGCCATGTTTGCATCATCTTTGCTATTGATGGTGTTGCTTTGTACCTTTTTATTTGCCACCTCTTTGGTTCCCTTTTTTCCTTTTATTGTCTTGTTGTTTGAAGCCTCTACCATATTTTGACTTATCATTATCACTATAGAATAATTGGCATCAATGAAGCAAACAAAAGCAACCAAACATAATAATATTGAGATTTGTTGTAACCAAGGATGAATTCCTTCATTATTGATAACTTGTCCTCTCTTCTCCCATCTAGATAGATTGTATGAGCTATTGCCATCTATGTCTAAAGTGGAGGGTTAGAGGCTTTAACCTTCAAAAATTTGATATTGAGATGAGCCTTGTTTATCATTTGAAACATGCTTGCTCTTACATCCTAATAATTACCACCTAAATCATGACATGAAAAGAACCTTATGACATCATAATAATACTTGTATTACCCTACTTATTATGTTTGAACTCCTTATCAAAATTAAAAAAATATATTTTAATCTTGTAACTATATTTTTTCAATTCTATAAAATTATCTTGATAATAATTTAATAAAAGCCTTATCCCTTCCTTGTATCTAAAACATTGAAATGCACTACTAAAATATTTTCCTTAGATCAAATAAGAACTACTCTTTCTCATACATGAAAAAGATTTTTAAAAAAACTTTAAAAATTATTATCCACAAATAACCAAATCAAATAAGGTTACCTAATGGGACAGTACTAAAAACACCCATTTGGATTACTAGTGGTCTATCGTTTGGGTGTGGACGATACCTAGCTTCATCTTCTCCTATTACTTTCCAAAAAATCTGAATTTTCCTGCAAAGCACGTGATGAATTTTCCTTGGAACACGATAAATTTTGTGACAATTCTTTTTCAACAGTAGAGAATGATACAAATCTGATTTTAATTAAATAGAATTCTCATAATCAAGAGAGACGAACTCAAAAGGTGGCAGGGTTTTCTCCATATAGTTTTCGAGTAACTACACCTACTCACTGAAATGCTTGGTCCATGTTTGGATAATGAAGAAAGTAAGTGGGTCCTTAGGTCACAGCAGCCATGGCTGCCACAAATAAGTTTATGAGAAAACAAGAAGAATGCCATAGAATAAAACACAAATTGAAAAGCAGCTGTCCCCAGGTGGTAAACCTTAGAGGGACAATATATATCAATGGGAACTCAAAGCCTTTGACAGTGAACACCAAGAAATCAAAACCTATTATTTCAGAGTTATTATGGCGATGGCATTCTTCAGTTTGGTAGCAGCCTTGTTCTTCGTCATGGTTTGGGTTTCGATCCCGGGACCTGTTGATGCGAGTTTAGAGTATGCACGCCCCCAGTTAAAGCTGAAGGACCCTGTGGTAATCTTGGTATCTGCAGATGGCTTTCGGTTTGGGTATCAGTACAAAACTCATACCCCCAACATCCACAGGCTCATCTCCAATGGCACCAGTGCAGAGACAGGTTTGATACCTGTTTTCCCAACCCTCACTTTTCCAAACCATTATTCGATTGTTACTGGGCTTTATCCTGCCTGGCATGGAATTATCAACAACTATTTTAGGGACCCCCAAACAAATGACACCTTTACTACGAGAAGCCATGAACCCAAATGGTGGCTGGGAGAGCCCCTGTGGGGGACTGTGACCAAACATGGGCTGCAGGCTGCTGCTTATTTTTGGCCCGGCTCTGAAGTTGTGAAGGGCTCCTGGACTTGCCCCAAAAATTTTTGTCCACGGTACAATGGGTCTGTTCCCTTCGAGGAAAGAGTGGATACTGTGTTGGGCTATTTTGACCTAAAACCATCGGAGATGCCCAGATTCATAAGCCTCTATTTTTCAGATCCTGATAGTCAGGGCCACCAGGTTGGGCCAGATGATCCCCAGATAACAGAGGCAGCTGCTCATATTGATTCCTTAATGGGGAGACTCATGAATGGGCTTGGACGAAGAGGGGTTTTGGAGGATGTGACCATTATCATGGTGGAAGATCATGGCATGGTAGGCACTTGTGATAAGAAGCTCATCTTTTTGGAGGATTTGAGTCCTTGGATTACAATTCCTTCCGATTGGGTAGAGTATTATAGTCCTCTGCTTTCCATCAGGCCCCCCTTGGGAGTTTCTCCGTCTGAAGTTGTGAGGAAAATGAAAGAAGGCTTGAATTCTGGCAAGGTGAAGAATGGTGAGTATCTGAAGGTTTTTCTGAGTTTTTATCTACCAGCTCGGCTTCATTACTCGAGTAATGAGAAGATTCCCCCTATCATTGGGTTGGCAGCGGAAGGGTTCAAGATTGAGCAGGCGAACTCCAAGAGTCAAGAATGTGGAGGAGCGCATGGTTATGATAATGAATTCTTTTCTATGAGGACAGTTTTCTTTGGCCATGGTCCTCGTTTTGCAAGGGGGAGAAAAGTGCCATCTTTTAAGAATGTTGAGATTTATAACCTCATCACTTGTATTCTCGGCATCCCTGGAGCACATAACAATGGCACTCAATCTTTTGGAAAGTCAGTTCTACTGCCTCTTTTCTCTGTTTGATCTGAATTTGCATAATCAGATATTGCTGTCAATTGATTAACCAATCTTCAAGTTTAAGCTGAATAAATGGTTTTGTAGTAATCACACCTTTGTGTGCAATGGGTACGCCGAATAGCTATGGAAGGTTGATTAGGGAAAAAATTGGTACATTTTTTCATACATTTGTGCAGTACATGAGGTCAATTGGTTAGCAAGTAATGTTGTATGTGCAACAGAGGTTTTAATGGAGAAGTGATAGCTTCAAAACAAATATGCATCCAATTACAAGGATCCAAACACAATTGAAGAAAACCCTCTGAATTAGGGAGATAATTAAGCTCCATTACCAAATGGCTCATGTTATGTTTGCAATAGAGAGAGAGGGAGAGATAGAGATAAAAATAGAAATAGATAAAGGGGGGAGGAGCAAGAGAGAGAGAGAGAGAGAGAGAGATAAGGGTAAGGAGATAGAGATAGAGAGGAAGATGGAGATGGAGATGTTGAAAGAGAGGGATATGGAGAGAAGGAGAGGGGGAGATAAAAGTGAGAGGGGAGATGAATATAGAGAAAGGGAGAGAGAGGGAGAACATGAGAAAGGGAGAGATAGAAAGGTAGAGATAGAGATAGGAAGTGATATATAGAGAAGGGGAGAGAGAGGGAGATATGGACGAAGAAATATGTAGAGATAGAGATGGAAAGGCAAAGAGTTATAAATATAGAGGTCTAGGAAGAGGGATAAGGAGAGAGATGGATGGATAAAGAGAGGGAGACATGTCTAGTGATAGAGGGGGATAGATGAAGATAAAGTGAGAGAGGAAGAGGGAGACATATAGATAGAGAGATAGAGAGATAGAGAGGGAGAGGGAGAGGGAGAGGGAGAGATAAAGTTGAAGAGAGACAAAGAAGTATAGAAGGAGAGATAGAGAGGAAGAGATGAAGAGAAATATAAAAATAAATAATGATATTTAAAAAAAAAGTATTTATCAACTTCTATACAAAACAAATCATTTTACATGCTAATTAGTACATTAATAACTATCTAATCAACTCAAAATATAAATTATTTTTTTAACATTATAATAACATAAAATTTATTTCACATGACTAATTAAGATTCTCCCTTATAACCATACTTACAAACCAATTTCTTTTTAGGAAAAATAGCTATAAACTCTCTTAATTGGAAGACTATTTTTTAAGCTTATATTTAGGTTCTAGTAAACTTTAGAGTAGCAAGGGATTCAAAATCTTTTCTCAGCCAAGTAAGCATATTCATAATAAATAACCTCGTAGCTTTTACATGTTTTGGGGAAATTTTGAAATTTTTCTTTCATATCAAATGAACACTTAGTTACGGTTAATCCTGTGACAAATTATCCACAAAAGCTTCTATAATACACTTTCCAATATTATATTGTAGCTCTGGCATTGAAGCAATTGGGGAAACTACCTTAAGATAATATTTACAATCAAATGCAATTTTAAAGCAAATATCAAATAGAAAAAATACTACAACACTAAGTCCAAGGTTAAATAACTAGCAAATGCAATTGTTAGTCCCTACCTATAAAGATAGAGACTTATGTTTTCACCTCAATATTAGCAAATAATTTGTTCCTAGGAAACCATGTTAGCAATTAAATAAACACCTTTTCCTATTGTCTCTAATGATTTAATTTAAAAAATGGAAATTTTGTTAGTTTTTCTCTTTTTTGATTTCGATTTTTAAAATGGAGAAAAAAATTGTTTGGTGAATGAGCGATGAGTAGAAGAAAAATTGAAAACATTCGTTAATGCTTCATTGTAAATAAATTTTTCTTTGTTGCTCTTTGGGCTAAGAGGGTTCTCGTGGGCACATGGCATTCTATAAGGCAATTTACATGTCTTGTCTTTGCTATCATATTTTGCATACATGTGTTAAAAGGGAGCTCAATAATCTAGTAGCTCTAAAACCCAATATTTTTAGATTTACTTTTTTTTTTAATTGTGAATAGATTGAAGCAATAGCTATGGAGAGATTGGTTTTGGTTCATCCTATTTTAAAAAGAATAATTTTCTACTTGGTTTTCAACACTATTTGGTTATCTTGGGCACTACTGTTATCAACCCCTCATTCTTTGTTCCTCATATGGTTGGCTCAAATGCAAGTAGAAAATACTACACACTCCTATAATCTTATAAACTCTAGAACAATCCATTATGGAACTTTGTATGCATTAATTCTTTTATTAATTAAATATTATTTTTTAAAATTTGTTTATTTGGTATAAAAATAAAGAAAATAAAAAGGATTTGAACTAAGATAAAATAAAAGTTTTTTTTATTAGATATTTTTACTATTTAATGTGAAATGGTATAATAAGTAGTAAGTATATATATAAAATTATTATAATTAATAATAATAATTATATATATTATATTCTATATTATCTTTATGTATGTTGTATTATATTATTCATATATTATTTGTTATATATTTATATTTATATTATATATTATATTATACATTATGAAAATAATATAGTATATATTAATATATATAATATTTATATACTATTTATTATATTTATATTTATATTATACATTATATAATTTATAAATAATAGTATATAATATATACTCTTATTTATTATTTATATTTTATATAATATAATGTATAATATAGTATCAAAACAATTAATTCCAGAGCGAAGAATGGCAGGCGACGGGTGAAAAGGAGCAGGAGCGAGAGCTAGCACCGAAATCCAGGAAATCATGGGGCGACTGGGTTCTGGAGGAAGAAAACAAAATGAAAAATCAGGCAAAAACTCTCCCCCAAACAAATGTGCACATCCCCTAGTGGGTATTTGAAAATGGAGAATGGGTAGACAAGTGCGATCCGCTTCGCCTGAGAATCTCATCGGGCCACAATCGGAGAACCACACAGCCCAACAAACATAACGGGAAGCCATTTCAGAAAAACAACCAAGAGTACCCTGCTGAGGCTCAACGGCATGGGTGGATCCGGGAAAACGACCGTTGGGGAAAAACCCCGGATTCGAACTGGTGCAGCAAAGGCAACTTCATCCTGACCCGAACCAACAAAGTATGGAGAAACAAGAACCCAAGAACCACCAACACGGGGAAAACGTACCAACAGCCTAGGGGTCACCGAGGAAGGCTAAACTAGAGAGATAGGGATTTACTCAACCGGAAAGCCAAAAGGAGAGTCACCAACCCGAATCCAAACAAAGTGCTATGCCCCCGGGGAAGCAAACTCTTCCAATTGCCCTCGGGCACAATTGAACAAAGAGTAGATCGACTGATGGAACTAGCAATGTTTGCCAAGTGGACGGGTCACGGATGCCCTAGTGAGGAGATGAAAGCCTGGTGGAAAATAAAATTTCAAAATCAGGTAAGCATAAGCCAACTCCCAAACTCCTTTTTCCTTATAGAATTCAGTGATCAAAATCTAAAATTCGAAACAATCAATGGGAAACCCCTGTTCATGAATGACCATAGCTTTCATTGCCTAAAATGGAAGGCTAATTTCGATCCTTGGAATTACAAAATAAATCAAACCCTTTTCTGGCTCAAGCTAATTGACCTACCATCAAAATTTTGGAATTTAGATGCCCTAATCCGCATTGGTGATGCCCTTGGAGTATGCTTAGGAGTAAATGAAGATTTTACAAATGGAATAGAAGGAGTTATAGCTGACATCCTGGTTGAAATAGATGAAGGAGTTGGGATCTATAAAAGCCTAGAAATACTAACAAAATACAAAAGCTGGTAACAGGAAATTGAAATTTGGGCAGGACATGAGCAAAGAAAATGCTTGTTTAGAGAATCATGCTCGGAAGGCCCCTCCAAAGGCGGAAAGATATTTACCCCAGAAAAAAGCACCTCAACCCCAACCCCTAAACCCTCCGCCCCAAGCTCGTCCCCTCCAGAAGCTTATCCGAATGGACCCTCCTCGAGCTCAGAGCAGCATCCAGATTGTGCAGCGATTCCCCATGATTTGGAAATCCCTCCTATGGAATCCCTGGCTGAAAATCCTACCAAAACAAAAGAAGCTCTAAATGCCCTAATGGAAGGGGCTTAGGACTTACAAAAAGACATAAGTATTCAATTAGGGATCCTATCTAAAGAAACAGAGCCTCAACTCTCCCAAATATCCGAAAAAGACCCAGCTCAAACCTCAAACCCCCCCAGCTTCTCCCTGCATGTCACCGAAGGGATAAATACTCTCCCAGAAGAGGAAGGAAACTACCCTCTCTCAGAAGAGGAAATAGAAACTTGGGAAGAAATGGAGTCAAGGGCACTATCAGAAATAAGGCAACTAGAACAGTCAGAATCCCGAATAAAGGCTCCAAACTTCAAAAAGAAATCTAGCAGAGGCATGCCGTCAAACAAAGCCAAGATGTTAATAGCTGGCAACGCTTCAGGGCAACAAAAAATTCTGGTTGGGAAGGAGAACATCCTTCCCTGGACAGAATGAGGATTATATCTTGGAATGTCAGGGGCATCAATGCCCCTGACAAATGGCGCATGGTCAAGCATCAAATTGACTAGTCAAAAGCAGACATTGTACTCATCTAGGAAACAAAATGGAGCAATGAAGAAAGTCGAAAGAGGTTGGACTTTTGGAAACAATGGAAAGGCCATTTCAGGGAAGCAAATGGTGCTTCAGGTGGAATTGGAGTCCTATGAAACCCCCTCTCAATAGAAGGATCAGTAGAGAAAGACGAGAGAAACTGGCAATTTCTCAAGTTCAAAGACTTAAAAGAAAAACATCCATTTCTTCTGTATCAACATATATGGGCCAATCCCCACAGTGGCAAAAAAACAAGTCTGGAGTAAAATAACAAGCGTCCTAGAAAATAAAATTGGATTTCTAGGAATCCTAGCAGGAGACTTTAATGCAACATTGAACAATAAAGAGAAACAGGGTCTTGTAGGGAGAACTATAGCCATTCAGAGAGATTTCCAGGAGTTTATAGACAACAATCACCTAAAAGACATAAGCATGAAAAATGGTTTATTCACATGGTCCAATAGAAGGAAAGGATTTACTAACATCGCCAAAAGGCTAGATCGAATCCTCCTCTGGGGAGATTGGGAGGAAAAGGCAACCACTCTAGAAGCTCAAATCTTGTCTCTCACTAGCTCAGATCACTTCCCCATCGCTCTCACCCTCGGGCATGATGCCCCACCCCTGGGGAGCCCCTTCAAGTTCAAAAATATGTGGCTTAGAGATGCATAGCTTCCAAACCTGATTGAACAATGGTGGAATGAAACCAAATTCAGAGACAGTACTTGCCTTTAGGGTAAGTGCACTAATCTGTGACATAATTTTGATGCCAAATTGCAAAACAAACCCGTAATAGGCCATATTGCGCTCGCCAAATTTGAAAGTGCAACATTTGGCGAACGCCAAATTTGGCGAGCACCAAATGGCTTGAATTTTGTAATCGGTGAACAAGTGTGAGTTCTCTTTCTTTTTGCAATGAATTTTGGAATGCATTTTTCTAAACTCTTTTATTTTCGCTTTCTCTTCCAAGGAAACTATATACATGAAATAAACATATAAGTATAAGTTTACATTTACATATGGAAATTTACTTTCTTATACTTTAAGTTATATTACATGTATATAGGCAGGGTGTTTGAAAGTGGTTTCAGATCTCTAGGAATTATAATGCAAATTCTAGTTTTTGGAAGATCATAAAAATTTTAGACTTAGTCAAATTTTAGTAATCAACAATTCAAATTTCAATAATTAGGAGGTCAAATTTTAGTAGTTAGCAAATTGTATCAACTTTCTCTCTCCTTCTCTCTACTCTCTATCTCTCCACTCCCTCTCTCTCTCTCTCTCCCTTGCTCTCTCTCTCTCCCCTCTCTCTCTCTCTCACCCTCTCCCTACGTCTGCCTCCCTCCTCTCTATCTCTCTCTCTGCACTTCTCTCTCTCTCCTCTCTCTCTCTCACCCCTCATCTCCTCCTCGTTTCGTCCCCTCCCCTCTCTCTCTCCTGCCTCTCCTCCGTCTTGCCATCTCCTTGTGTCTCCTCCTACCTCTTTTCCCTCTGCTCTCTATCTAATCTCTCCTCCTCCTCATCTCTCTCATCTTTCATCCTCTCTTTTCTCTCAGCTCCTCTCCATCATCCATGATTCTCTCCATCATTGCTCAACTCTCCATCATCATCTCACATCATCCTCCTCCTCATGGACATCTGTCTCTGTGTCCATCATCTGTAGTCATTTTTATCATCTTAGCTTTTGCTCATCTCTCATCATCCATCTGAAATGTCATCTGGATCCAGTTCAAATATCATCCTCTTCTATCATCTGGATCAGTGGGAAAAACATCTGTCTGTGGTTTTCTCAATAAAAAATAGTCATCTTCATCATCTTATTATGTTTTGATCTCATCAGAATATCATCCTCTGTGTCAGGTCATCAGTCATCTCTATAGTGTGTCATTTGTCTTCCATCTGTCTTATCTGCCTCTCTCTTGTCTCAAATATCATCTTCTCTCTCATGTCATATCTCTGTCCTTTGTCTGGATCATGGTCTCTCTGTCACATCATTCATCATCGGTTTCATATCTCTATCATCGATATCATCTCTTTCAATCCTCTGTTTCCTTCGTTCTCTTTTCATCTCTTATCTCATCTCATGTCAAAATATCATCATTTATCATCATGTCAGTCCTCTCCATCCTCTTGCATCTCAACACCCTACCACTCTCTCCCTCACCCATCTTTCTCTCTTACTCTCTCCTTCCCTCTCTACTCTATATCCCTCCCCCTTCCCTCTCAAATCTATTTCTCTCTCTCCCCCTTCCTCTGTCCCCTCATTTTCTCTCCTCTAACTCTCTCTCCCTCTCACACACACTCACCTCTATCTCCTCCTTTCCTCTCACACCATCCCTCCACTCTCCACTTCTCTCTATCTATAATCTCTCTCTACATCTCCTTCCCTCTATATTTATCTTTATCTCCCCTCTTTCTCT
>CM021106.1:92124720-92139293 GCA_007115665.2 Sequoiadendron giganteum | reverse complement strand
GAACGGAGAGGTAGGGATGGAGAGAGAGGTGAGACAAATAGAGAGAGTTCTAGGTAGATAGAGGGAGGAGGAGATAAAGAGAAAAATAGAGGGAAGGAGAGAGGGAGGAAGAGGTAGGGATGGAGAGAGAGAGGTGAGAGAGATAAGAGAGATGAGGGATGAATAGGTAGGGAGAGAGGGGTGAGATAGAGAGAAAGAGAGAAGAGAGGGAAGGGGAAAGAGAGAAGTGAGATAGGTGATAGAGATGTGTGATGGAGCTTAAAATTAGAGAGATAAGGAGGAAGGTGGAGAGATTGAGATGGAAGGAGGGGGGAGAGAGAGAGATGTATAGAGGGATAGGTTAGATAGAGAGAAGTAGAGAGAAAAGGTGGGTGAAAGGAAGAGAGAGGGAGAGAGAGAGGGGGAGAAATAGAGGTGAGATAAAGAGAAGTAGAAAGGGAAGGAGAGAGAGAGGGAGATAGAGAAAATTAGAGAGGGAGGGAGGGAAGGAGAGAGAAGTGAGATAGAGAGAACTAGAGAAGGAAGGAGAGAGAGAATGACAAGATAGAGAGTAAAGAGGGGAGGAGAGAGCGAGGGAAGAAAAGAGAGAGAAAGAGAGGAGAGGGAGGGAGGGAGGGATAGGTAGGTATAGAGAGTAAAGAGAGAGATATAGAGATTAAAGGAGAGGGATGAGAGATAGAAAAATATAGAGAGGGAAGGAGGGAGGGAGATAGATATTGGAGAGGGAAGGAGAGAGAGAGATGGACATGTAGAGACATAGTTCTTGAGCTCAAGGAAGATATTGTTAGATAAAGGGATGGAGATAGTGAGAGAGAGAGAGGTCTAGAGAATAAGAGATGAAAATGAGTGAGATAGAGAGAGAAAGATGAAATTTGACCTCTTGAGTACTAAAATTTGACCTCTTGATTACTGAAATTTGACATGCTAATTACTGAAATTTTACTAAGTCTATATTTTTAAGATCTTCCAAAAACTAGAATTTGCATTATAACTCTTAGAGATCTGAAACCACTCTCAAACATCCTGCCTATATATACATGAAATATAACTTAAAGTATAAGAAAGTAAGTGTCCATATGTAAATGTCAACTTATACTTAAATGTTTATTTCATGTATATAGTTTTCTTGACAGAGAAAGTGAAAATCTAGTTATGTGCAAAGCAGGCCATTTGGCGCTTGCCAAATGACTCATCACATTTGGTGAGCGCAAAATTTGTCGCTTGCCAAAAGGCCTACTTTAGACATGTTAATTAACAGGATTTGCTAAATTTTCTCATATTTTCGACCGTGCTCCCCATCTCATTTGCACGTCTTTCAATGCAAGTTTATAAAAAAAACCATGATAGCGTTAACCTCTATCTCAGCTATCTAAATATATAAAAAAAAAATCATTTTGATTTAGTTAAGGTTTTGATCCATGGCTTCTATTGTAAATGCCTTCGTTTTTGGTCAAAAACCAACATGTGCTAGGTTTAGGATAGATTTTTACACGTTCATCGGAATGTGAAACAAATTACGTTTTTTGAAACTAGACTCCATTCTACACATGATGAAAAAAAAATCAATTTTCGATTAGTTTGCAAAAAAATTGGGGGGGAGCACGCTCAAATTTCAGCTTTTCAGGATGTGTCCACTTTGAAAATTCATAAAATATTATATATTCATTAAAAAAATTATCCGAAAGAAGGAGGATAAACTACATGGTGTTAGCTAATTTCTCACCATTGGGATTTTTGAAATTCTGAAAAAAATTTAACCAAAAAGGGGGGAGCCATTAGGCGCTATGCTATATTTTTTGATAAAAATAGGACCTCCTTGGCCCCTTTTGAGACCCTTAATCTTCATTAATTTCAAAAAACAATAGTAACTTAGAAACTAGACTCGGAGCACTTCAACTTTTTTCCTTGCTACATCTTGAAATTTTGAGCGTAACTATCTTCATTTTCTCGTGCAAATCAGATTTTTCTGATTTCAGAAAAAAAGTGGCATCTTAAGAGCCAAAATTGTGTCACAGATTGGTGGACTTACCCACAAAATCAGCAAAAAACTAGCCCACGTCAAGTTGAAACTCAAAGAATGGAACACTTCTCACTTCAAAAACATATTCCAGGAGAAGGCAAGAGTGGAGTAGGAAATCAAAACACTGAACGAACATGTTATTGAGAAAGGTATGGATGCAGAAGACTATGAAAATAAATCCCTAAAGGAGGAACTCTTAGAACTTCTAAAGAAAGAAGAATGCTACTGGCATCAAAAATCAAGGGAATCTTAGCTGAAAGAAGGCGACATGAACACCAAATTCTTCCATACATCAGCAATTGCAAATAGAAACAGGAACAAAATCTCAGAAATAAAAAAATCAAATGGTGAAATGACCCAAACCATTGAAGAAGTTAATAAGGAAGCAACCAATTTCTTTGCAGAATTGCTAAACAAAGACTTCCCTGGAAACAGAGTCATTAGAGATAGGTTTTTGAGCTCTATCCCCTCTCTAATCAATGAAGAGCAAAACCACCTCCTATTCCAAAAGATCCCCCTTGAAGAAGTCAAAAAAATAGTCCTCCAAATGAACCCAGACAAAGCACTAGGGCCGAATGGCTTCCCATCCAGCTTCTTCCAGAAATTCTGGCACATAGTGGGAGCAGATTTAGGAGCAGTTGTAGAGTTATCAAGAAAGAAAATGACAATGCTAGGTTCCATGAACCATACGTTCCTAGCTCTAATTCCAAAAAAAAAGGACCCTCAATCTATGAGTGACTTCAGACCAATAGCCCTCTGCAACACAATATACAAAGTGGTCACCAAAATAATTGTGAACCATCTCAAAGTTGTCCTGGACAAAGTAATCTCAGAGGAACAAAGTGGCTTCGCACCTGGTAGGTTAATCATGGGAGGAATAATCACAGCACATGAGACCATCCACATAGCAAGGAAAACCAGAAATGCCTACATGCTGCTGAAACTAGACATCCTCAAAGCATATGATATGGTAGATAGACAATTCTTACTAGAAGTCCTAACTAAATTTGGTTTGGGACCAAACTGGATCACTTGGGTCAACAGTTGCATCTCCACAGCTAAATTCTCAGTCCTGGTGAATGGATCAGCCCATGGATTTTTCTCTTCCTCAAGAGGACTAAGACAGGGAGACCCCCTCTCCCCCTTTCAATTTATAATAATGGCAGAAGTCTTGGGTAGGGGAATACAAAAGTTATTCAGAGAAGACAAGTGGAAAGGTATCCAGGTAGAAAATGGCTTGGAGCTAATATCTCATCTCCAATTTGCAGACGACACAATCCTATTTGGGGAGGCAAGTAGAAGGGAGGCAAGGATGATCAGAACCTTCCTCAATGAATACTGCATGGCCTCGGGGAAAAGTATCAACTGGGGAAAATTTGCAATCTTTTTCCTAAACACACAACCAAGCTTGCAGAGACCTCTAGCCAAAATATTGAATCTCAAGGTGGCCAATCTCCCAGGGCACTTCCTAGGCATGCCACTATTTGTAGGTATCAACAAAAATTGCTATTGGGAAAACCTTATCAACAACCACAAAGCCAGAATGGGAACCTGGAAAGGAAAATGGTTGTCTTCAGCAGGAAGACTACTAATGATCAAATCAGTTCTCTCAGCCATCCCCGTCTATTCAATGTCTTGCCTAAAGCTACCCAGAGCAGTAGAAGAAGACCTCAACTAAATATTTAGAAGATTCCTGTGGTCAGGGACTGGAGACCACAACAAATTTCCCCCTTGGTGGCCTGGGACAGGATCTGCAGACCTCAAGAGGCTGGAGGTGCAGGCCTCAAACAACTGGCAATAATGAACCAAGCCATGGGGGCCAAATTGGCTTGGGATATTCACTCGAAAGGGGATAAAAAATGGGTCAAAATACTAAGGAAAAAATACATGGACTCCAATGATCCGACCAGAATTCTAACCACAACCAACCCTCCAAGAGGTTCGGCCATATGGAATTTTATCATAGACAGTAGAGACATAATTTCCCAACATGTGACCTGGGAAATCAACACCAGTGAAAATTCATCCTTCTGGAATGATTCCTGGGGTGGACATCCCCCACTAAGCCACTCTCCAGGCCTAGAGGTAATAAAGGAGGAAACCACCAGAATTTGGGGTGACAAAGTGGTAGACTTTGGAAGAAAAACACATAGTCATGGCGCCAACACCTGGAGCTAGAAAGACCTATAGAACCTCAATGCCCCCCAGGCCCAGAAAGATAGCCTATCAAGCATTCTCAAGGATAGATTCTTTATCCCATCTCTAGGCCCAGACACGATCTGATGGTATGGTTCCCCCACTAGTTCATACAAAGTAAAACTTGGATACAAGGTGAAAGAATTAGCACTAAAAAACCAAGAGTGGCCTTGTAACTGTTCTGGGGCAACAAATGCCTACCCAAGGCAGGGGTCTTCGCTTGGCGGGTAGTAAAAAAAAGAATACTCACAATGGACAGGCTAGCCAACTTCAGCATCCACGGCCCAGGCAGATGTATATTATGCAAAGCTAGTGAAGAATCATCCAACCACCTACTCCTACATTGCCCCATGGCATATGAGTGTTGGTCTATATTAAAAAAAAACTTGCCCTCCAAACCCCCATCCCTTCAGATCTGGCCTCATAGTTCAAAATGTGGCCACAAAAAATCAGCAAATTAGTGTTTGGAGGAATTTGGCAACCCTCCCCATCATTAGTAATCTGGGAAATCTGGAAGGAAAGAAATAGGAGAATCTTCCAAAACAAAGAACTGAATAAGGAAAGGCTCTGGGAAAAAAATGAAAAGGAAATAGTAGAAGTAGTAAATGAGGAAGCTCGGTCCAACACATCAAAACAATGAACCTTCACAAACTGGGATGATGGTCTTATCAAAAAATTCAAAGGCCTAAAACCATCGTTGTTAGCCGGGAACGGATGAAGTAAGTCAACAAAAATCAAGAGGTCGGAAGTCACTTGGTAGGCACCAGATCCAAGATGGGTTAAAATAAACCTTGACGGGGTGGCCTGAGGCAATCCAGGTCCAGGAGGTGTTGGATGTGTCATAAATGATTCCCAAGGTACTCGGCTAGCAGAATTATCCACACATTTAGGCTTCTGCACCACCAATGAGGCAGAGTTCAGGGCAACATCTCTAGGCCTCTAACTGGGTATTGACTTAGGAGTCTGCAAGATACATTTGGAAGGAGATTCACTAATAACAATCAATGCAATTAGCCATGGCACTACTCCAAACTGGAAATTAAATCACCTCCTACAACACATCAAAGAATTAACCACCAAATTTGAAGAATTCAAAATTAGCCATGTATACAGAGAGGGGAATAGCATGGAAAACGAGCTAGAAAAACTAGCATCTGAGTCCTCCACGTAGGCTCCACCATGTCACATCATGGGGAAAATAAAGTGCAACGTGTCCCTCCCGATGTGACTGAATCATCAAGAGCCTGACGTAGTGCAACCCCTAATGCAAGTCCCAAGGACTTAGGCAGATTGTGCGGATCCAAAACTTACTAAACTTTAAACACTCTATCAACTTCCCAGTGTTTTGCCAGCATTCTCACACGAGTCCTCTGTCGTGAGTACAAGGCAATAAATCATGAAGCATTATGATCACACATAGCATAAACAACACCCGGAGCTTGGCATTCTCAAAAGGCAATCCGGGTCCGCCAGAGGTTCTAAGAACAGACCTATAGCATGGAGACTCCGCTGGCCCTGGACACCGAGAAGCAATAGCAAGCGTTTCGCGGGGTAATCACGGATAAAAGGCTCAGCGGGTTAATGTCCTGCCCCCACCCAATGGTGCTCAAAGCAAAAAAGAAGGTTCTGGGCCCTGAATTCCTCAAAGCCTATCACATATTTAGATAAAATGTGGAAATCCCTGCCATGTTCTTGGCGACCAGCATCCACATGGGTCTCCCAAAATCTATTGCAGAAAAGCTGACCCAGATGCTTTTTCACCATGCATGGCTAGGAGACATCGATGGAGCCCTAAATAATATTGATGACAACAACCTCATTCCTATGCCCCAACACTACAATATGCTAAGCATTCGGGGCCATGAGGTGTTGAAGTTCCCCCTGGTTAGGACTGTCGACCCAATAGGGTATGAAAAACTGTGGGATGTTCGAGACAAGAGCATCAATTTCCTACTCAGGGCGGCGAAACTCACCACCAACTTACCTCACGAGTGGGAAGTGCATTATGTGGTGAACGAAGGCCTCAATACAGCCCTCTCGGACGGGGATAATACTGAATGGGGCTTCAGTACAGGCGAAGAATGGTTCCCTTCGGACAACAGAGACCCTGAGGAGAAGGCTCTGGGACCAACACACAACAAATGCAAAGTCGACTGCCCGGAGGTCTCAAATTACATAGCCTACAAGAAAAAGGTGGCTGAGGAGGACCCAGATGAAGAAAACTCTGTGGAAATGGCTGAAGGTTAAAGTCTTGTGTCTCCTGGCATATAGTACAACATAGCATAGTCAGTCCCGTTTGTTTTCTTGTAAAGTCTGCATCTTCTCTTTTTGTTTTGTCTCTAGGGCCTAGAATGTAGCTTCAATTTGGTCATTAGGCCATTTTCCAATTGGCCACAGTGGACTCTTGCCACAATCTAGAATCTTGTATTTTGGTCTTCGAATTAATATAGGGTGTTGCCCCTCTGCAGTGATTTAACCAACAAAATATATATATATATAATATAGTATCATAAAATATAATAATTATTATATAGTTATATTTTATTCAACTTATTAATTGATATTAAATATTTTGTAAATTTTATTAAATATTTATATTTATATAATACAATATATTATATATTATTATCTGAATAATGTATAATATATTATAATAAATAATAAATAAATAATATTATATAATATATTATGTTATTTATACTTTATATAGTATAATATATGATATAATACAATCTATAATATATAATATAATTTTATATAATGAAAATAAATGTATTTAAATATTTCTTAAATCAAAGATCAAATTTTAAAACCCATTCTTAAAAACCAAATATTTTATATATATATATATATATATAAATTAAAAAGTTGTTATTACATTTACAAAAAATTATGACAAAAATATAATATAAAATAATAGACAAAATATGAATGAAAATAAATATAATATATAATATAATTTAATATAATGAAAATAAATATATTTACATGTTTTTTAATTAAAGAATAAATTCTATTTTAATAAAAAAATAGATTTCAAAAGGTATTCTTTGAAACCAAATAATTATATATATATAAATTATAAAGTTTTCATTATATTAAAAAAAAAAATAGAAAAATATAATATAAAATAATAAACAAAATATGAATGAAAATAAATATAATGTAACCATTAATATTGTGTCATACGTGCTCTAAACAGTGTAGAGGGTGCCACTGAGAAAAAAAAGGAAATCGTGTTGTAAACGATGCCAATAAAAGGGTAGTTTTTACTGGAAAAACATTCGGAAATCACCATTTTCTTTTTCACGAAAGCAGAAAAATGATATCGACGGGTATAAACAGTTCAACCGTATTGTATTTTTTTGAGCAGATCCAAAAGTTGATGGACAAAATCAGTTCGTGAACTTCAAATAGGTAACGCCTTCAACGTAATTATAGTCACCTCTATTGATTCTCTTTCCAAGGAACAATGTGTAGACGAAGGACATAAACTGCTTGTGTTAAAATTACCAAACTATTAAAATCTTAGGCCTTTTGGTAAGGATCATTTGCAATATTGTGAGAATTTGTTCTTCTTTTGTCCCTAATTTGCTACATTTTTCCTTTTATTTACGTTGTTTTTATTTCTACTGATATGTTCTAGTAGGCCGGGCTTAACTGACACACTCTAAGCATTGACTGCTTAGGTGGTTGGGCCCACTTTTAACCTCACCTCTCCCGTTCGTACCATTTTTGACTCACTTTTAACCTTACCTTTACCGTTCGTAGCGTTTCCGTCTACTGATTTTTCGTTGCAACCGTTTCTAGGATTCCGCCGTTCACATGGCAGTTCCCATTCCCATTACCCTTTCCACCATTTCGAGGGAATGCAGAGCTGTGAGAAGACATGAATCCCCTATTGCACACTATTCTGAGCATCCCCAAAGAAATGTAGAAACTCCTCGATAACCCCACACACACTTATTTTCAGGACACCAAGTTAGCTTGAATCTTCACAAAGAAGAGGCACGATCATGGTAAACAATGGCTAACCTCAAATTTCGGCTGGATGCTTCCAAAACAATGCCAAGTTTGAACTAGATGTTGGAATCGTTGTTGGTAGAGGTGTATGATTCCAAAACCCAAATTTGAACAATGTCAAGGTAAACAATTACTAATGCCAAACTTGAGTCGGATGCTAGCGTTTGTTATTTTGATCAGAAAAGAGATACCTAACAAGTGTTGAAAGCAAAAAAAACCTGCAGGTTGTAATGATATGCACACAGTAGATTTTTTGAAAAGGCTTTAGAAACTTTGAAGTAAATGCAATTAGCAGGTGTAAAACCAAATTCCACAACTTTTTCTAGCATCCTCCCTACCTATTGCAAAAGGGTTGCTTTAGAAAAGTGTATGGAAATTTTGTTAGATGTTGTAGTTGCAACTGGCCTGGTAGACATGTATGCAAAATGTGGAAGAAAAGACAATGCACTTGAACTGTTTGACTACATGCCTCTAAGAAATGTGGTCACACGGACTGCAATGATTGTAAGATATGCACAAAATGAATTTGCTGAAATGGATTTAGAAACTTTCAATCAAATGTAATTGCAAGCGTAAAGCCAAATTCCACCAGCTTTGCCTGCATCCTCCCTGCTTGTGCCAACATGGGAGCTTTGGAACAAGGCATGGACATCAAAGCATAATGGAAAAAGGATTTTTGTCAGATATTATATTTTGAAATGCTCAGATAGACATGTATCCAAAATATGGAAGAATAGACAATACAAATGAGTTGTTTTAACAAAATACGTCAAAAGGAAATCATCTTATATAAATCCATGTTTGCAGGATATGCACAAAATGGATTTATTAAAAAGGCTATTGAAACATTCAAACAAATGCAATTGGTAGGTGTAAAGCCACATTTCGTAGTCTTTGCCAATATCCTCCCTACCTGTGCCAAAATGGGAGCTTTGGAACAGGGTATGGATATCCATCAAAAATAGTGGAAGGGGGAAAGCATGGATATCCATCAAAGCATAGTGGAAGGGGGATTTTTTCATATATTATAAACAAAGGATAGAAGAATTTGTCAAATATTGTGGTTGTAACTACCTAGGTAAACATGTATGCTGTAATTGCCCAGGTAAACATGTATGCAAAATGTGGAAGCATAGACAAGGCATGTGTAATTGAAAGCATAGACAATGCAGTTTGACAAAATGCCTCAGAGATGTCATCTCATGGAATACTATTATGAAAAATCTAATTGGCAGGTGTAAAGCCAAACTCCACAATCTTTTCTAGCATCCTCCCTGCCTAGCCCAAAATGGGAGTTTTAGAGCAGACCATGAACATCCATCTAAGCATAATGGAAATAGGATTTTTGCTAGCATATTATAGTTGGAAATGCTCTGGTAGACAAAAATGAAAAATATGGAAGAACAAACAAGGCACGTGAACTGTTTGACAGAATGCCTCAAAGAGATGTCATCTCATGGAATTCCATGATTACAGGACATGGAAAAAATGGATTTAATTAAAAAGGTTATTGAAACCTTCAAGAAAATGCAATTGGCAAGTGTAAAGCCTATTTCAAAGCCTTAGTCAGTATCCTCCCTACCTGTGCTTAAATGGGATCTTTGGAATAGGGTATGGATATCCATCAAAGCATAGTGGAAGGGGGATTTTTCCATATAATATAGAAAAAGGATAGAAAAATTTGTCAAATGTTGTGGTTGTAACTGCCCAGGTAAATATGTATGCAAAATGTGGCAGCATAGACAAGGCACGTGTAGCTGCCCATGCATGCAAAATGTGAAAGCATAGACAAGGTATGTGTAACTACCCAGGTAGGCATGGAAGCATAGACAAGGCAATAAAATTTGTTTCATAGAATGCCACATAGATGTCATCTCATGGAATGCCATTTTGACAAATGTAATTGGCAGGTGTAAAGCCAAATTCCATAACCTTTGTCAGCATTCTCCCTACTTATGCAAAAATGGATATTTTAGAACAGATCATGGATATTTGGAAATGCTCTAGTAGACATGTATGTAAATTGTGGAATAATAGATAAGGTTCATGAACTATTTAATTGAATGCCTCAAAGAGATGTCATCTCAAAGGAATGATTGCAAGAAATGAACAAAATAGATTTATTAAAAAAGCTATTGACACCTTTGAGCAAATGCAATTGGTAGTTGTAAAGTCGCATTTCACAGCCTTTTCTAGTATCCTCCCTACCTGTGATAAAATGTGAGCTTTGAAATAGGTTATTTATATCCATAAAAGCATAATGGAAGGGGGATTTTGTCATATATTATAAATAAAGGATATAAGAATATATCAAATCTTGTGGTTGTAACTACTGAGGTAAACATATATACAAAATGTGGAAGCACAAACATAGCACTTGTAACTGTCCATGCATGCAAAATGTGAAAGCATAGACAAGGCAAGTGTAATTTTGCAGGTAGACTTGGATGCATAGACAAGGCACATGAATTGTTTCAGATATGTCATCTCATAGGATGCCATTTTGACAAATGTAATTGGAAGGTGTAAAGCCAAATTCCACAACTTTTCCCAGCATTCTTTATGCCTTTGTTAAAATGGGAGCTTTGGAACATAAAATGAATATCCATCTAAGCAAAATGGAAATAGGATATTTGTTAAATATTTTATTTGGAAATGCTTGAGTAGACATGCATGCAAAATGTGAAAGAATAGACAAGGCATGTGAACTATTTGACATGATGCCTCAAAGAGATATCATCTAATAGATTTCCTTTATTGCAGGTTTTGCACAAAATGGATTTATTGAAAAACTGTTCAAAATTTCAAGCAAATGCAATTGCCACTTATAAAGCCAAATTTCACAAACTTTTGTAAGTATTTTTCCTACCCATTCCAAAATGGGAGCTTTGGAAAAAGCTATGGAGATCCATAAAAGAATAGTGGAAGAGAGATTTTCATTGTATATTATAGATATATATATATAATTTTTTTATCAATTGTTGTGGTTGTAACTATTCAGATAAACATCCTCCTTTCCTCTAGCAAAATGAAAGGTTTAAAATGGATTATGGACATCTATGGAGGATGAAGGATAAAAAGGATAAAAAATACTTTGTTAGATGTAGTAATAGGAAATATACATATACATTTTTTAATCTAGTACTTTGGTTATCATGAAACATATAGAAATGCTATTAAAATTAAATTTCACAAAGAAATTGTAATGTAAATTCTAATCATAATTTTTTATGCTTCACATTAAATATTCAAATATCAGAATTAGAGTTTCATATATACTTTTAAAACATGTATTAACACATGCAACCAACTTTAAATTCAACACTCTTATTTTTGAAATCATCTATGCTCACTCATACTTAACAAGGGGCTTCATATAGTGAACCATTTATTTTGTAAGCTTAAATGTATATGCTTAACATTGGTTAATAACACATGAATGTGCAAACATTTCGATTTACATAAACAAGTGCAAAGATTATATTTGTCTAAGGTTGAAGTATTTGTCATACAAATTTAGAAAACACTACCATACCCATGTACACTATTGAAACAACATTTGAAAATCCTTTCAAAATCAAATTTAGTCAGACATACATTGTGTAAATAGTTTGTAAATATTTGTAAAAAAGTAATATTTTACTAACATTTGTTGTTTTCTTTGAGTGGTCAACATTCAACACTCATCAAATTCCTTTTGATTGGCCCTTGGTTCATTTGTGTTGATTCTATTCACCATCTTGTCCTTCAACCAATAGGGGACACTCAACTCCTCTATACAAAGGAGAACATTCTATGGAAGAAGACAGTGATAGTTGAATAGCCAACTAGACACCCATGCATGTGCATTGTGTGACATCTTACTCACCTGCATCAAAATAAATACTAGCTTTCATATTTTTACTATACCAAAAGATATATTGTCACATTTTAGAAAATTGCATATATTCTACCAAACATTATAGTTACACAATTTAGCAACGTAAAGGGAAAGATGTCCTTTTATAAACTCCCATATATTAATAATGGCATGTCATACATAAATTATTTTCATGGTATCCATAGAGCCATTATTAGGAGTTTTCAAGAGTGAGTTAAAGACATCAACAAATCTTATAATTAAGTGGAGTTCACCATGGAAAGACGTAAAATAGTTCTCTACATAAATTGATACACATTAAAATATTTCATAAATTGATACATAGTTGTTTGTGTCATGCATTTGATATAATTTAACTCTAATACACCAAAAAGAAAACAATTTAATACATAAATCTCGATTCATCATAATAGTTTTTCATATTCTCCAATTCAACTAATTGGATATTAACCAACATTCAAAATAACATTATAGTATTTGAAAGTGTTAAAAATGCTTCTAATGCACAATTAAACAAGTGCAATGACACTATTATGGGGTAAGTTCACCAATATGGTTCCCAAAAAGGGGACTTAAGTGGACAATTTTTTTCTTAAATTAGGAAATACTGACCTTGGACGTGAAATTGAGGATACTTACACTCAAAATTTTGAGATGGAAAAAAAAGAAGGATTCAAGTGCTCCGAGTCTACTTTCTAAACTACTAATTTATTTTGAAAATGGTTGAGATTAAGGGGTTCAAATGAGGGACGTACACAAATTGGTGTTGTTTTTGTCAGAAAAACATAACATAGCAACTCTTGTATGACCCTCGTACGGTGAATTTTTTTTAAGTATTTTAAAAATCGCAATAGTCAGAAGTTATCTAATAGTATGTAGTTGATGCACGATTTTTCTGATAATTTTTTAATGAATATTTGATTTTTTGAAGTGGAAATTTTCTGAAAAATAGAATTTTGGTCGTGCTACCCCTACAAATTTTGGAAACTAATTGAATTTTATTTTATTTTTTATTTTTAATTTGTAGAATGGAGTCTAGTTTCTAAAAATATAATTTATTTGAAAAATTGATTAACGGTTAATTTATAATGAAAAAAATACCAAACACTACTTTTTGGCAAAAAAAAAACATACAAATAAAATAAATTATGGATGAAAGGCTTAACATTTTCAGAAAGTGAAAAAAATTACATCGTTGGATAGCTAAGAGAGAACCCAACATTACCCATGTGTTCAATTTTTTTGATATTGAACCACGTGCAATCCTGACAGTGAGCACGAACTCGATTATGTGAAATATGGTAGATTTTTTAAAAACACGTCTCTGGTCGTTGGGAATGCCCTCCAAACCTTTGGGTTGGTATTCCAAGGCAAATACCAAGCCTAAGTCTCGGTAATTCCCAAAGCAAGATATAACGCACTCGTGTTATAACGCGCTCGCGTTATATCTTAGTTTTGACATGTTTTGTGAATGCATGTTTTGTGTTTTGTGAATGCATTGACAAAACGCGAGCGCATTATAACGCGCTCGCGTTTTGGTCTACTTTGAATTTTTTTTCTTTTCTTTTTCTTATCTCTTTCCTCTTGTTATCTTTCAGGGAAACTATATACATGAAATAAACATTTAAGTATAAGTTGACATTCTTATACTTTAAGTTATATTTCATGTATATAGGCAGGATGTTTGAGAGTGGTTTTAGATCTCTAGGAGTTATAATGCAAATTCTAGTTTCTGGAAGATCTTAAAAATTTCAGACTTAGTCAAATTTTAGTAATCAACATGTCAAATTTCAGTAATCAGGAGGTCAGATTTTAGTAGTCAACAAGTTCTATCATCTTTCTCTCTCACTCTCTCCTTCTCTCTACTCTCTATCTCTCCACTCCCTCTCTCGCTCTCCCTTCCTCCCTCTTTCCCCTCTCTCTCTTCTAGTTTTTGGAAGATCTCACAAATTTCAAACTTAGTCAAATTTCAATAATCAGGAGGTCAAATTTCAGTAATCAAAAAATTGTATTATTTCTCTCTCTATCTCACTCATTTTTATCCCTTACACTCTAGACCTCTCTCACTATCTCTATCCCTTTTTCTGACTCTCTCTCTCCCTATCTCTCTCTCCTTTTCCCTCTAATTATCTCTACCTCACTTATCTCTCCCTCTCTCCCACCTTCCCTCTCTACTTGTCTCTATCTCCCTCCCCCCTCTCTCTCTCTACCTACCTACCTCTCCCTCCATCACGCCCTACCACTCTCTCTATTTCACTCTAGCTAACCTCTCTCTCACCTCCCTCTCTCTCCTTCCATACTTCTCTCTCCCTCTCTTCTTCCCTATCTATTCTCTATCTCCCAATCACTCTCTACCTACCTCTACATCCATCAAACCTTACCTCTCTCTACACCTCCCTCCCTCTCTCCCTCATTCCCTCTCTACTTCTCTCTATCTCGCCTCTCTCTCTACCT
>CM021106.1:92106966-92124620 GCA_007115665.2 Sequoiadendron giganteum | reverse complement strand
AGGGAAGGAGGAGGGTTGGGAGATTAAGAGAGAGGGAGAGAGGGAGAGAGGGAGAGAGGGAGAGGGAGAGTGAGAGGGAATGAGGGAGAGAGAGGTAGAGATAGAGAGTAGAGAGAAGTATATAGGGAAGGAGAGATAGAGAGGGGGGAGGAGGGAGGGAGAGAGATAGAATTAGAGAGGGGAGGAGGGAGGGATAGAGGGAGAGAAGTGTGATAAAGAGAATGAGAGAGAGAGGAGGGAAGGAGGAAGGTAGAGATATTGAGAGAGAGAGGAGGGAGGGTGAGAGATAGGAAGAGAGGGATATGATAGATAGAGAGAAGTAGAGAGGGAAGGTGGTTGGGATGAAGGAAGAGAGGGAGGAGGGAGGGAGAGAGAGAGGTAGAGAGAGATAGGTTAGATAGATTGAAGTAGAGAGGGAAGGTGGGTGGGAGGAAGGAAGAGAGAGAGGGGGAGATATAGAAAATTAGAGGAAAAGAGGGAAGGAGGAAAGGAGGGAGGGATGGAAGGGGAGAGAGAGGCTAGATAGATAGAAGTATAGAGGGAAGGGGAGAGTGTGTGAGAGGTCTAGATTATAAGGGATAAAAAATGTATGAGACAGAGAGAGAAAGATGATACAACTTGCTGATTACTGAAATTTGACTAAATTTGAAATTTTTTAGATCTTTCAAAAACTAGAATTTGCATTGTAACTCCTAGAGATCTGAAACCACTCTCAAACATCTTGCCTATATACATGAAATATGACTTATAGTATAAGAAATTAAATTTCCATATGTAAATGTCAACTTATACTTAAATGTTTATTAAATGTTTATTTCATGTATATAGTTTCCCTAAAAGATAACAAGAAGAAAGAGACAAGAAAAAGAGAAGAAAATATTTTCAATGTAGACCAAAACGTGAGCGTGTTATAATGCAAGTGTGTTATAATGCGCTCATGTTTTTGAAATGTTTTTTTAATTTTAAAAAATGCACAGTTTTTGAGCTCAAAGTGCGTGCATTTTTTGAAATTTAAACCATAACGCGAGCGCATTATAACGTGCTCACATTTTAACACACCCACATTAGGGTCGGTAATGATCGAGCCTAGGCTCAATCATTACCAAGCCATAACGCGAGCGCATTTTAATATAACGCGTTCACATTTTCACTATTTCGGGATGAAAAAGTAAGTTCTCCACTAATTTGCTACCCATTTCCATTCACCTGCCCTATGTGTTTTCAATAAAACCATGTGTGCTTGCACAATAGTGTCTTGCATACTTCCAAGCTTTGTGTCAATAACCACGTCAAAATTATGTTCATTGTATTGATTATGATCCTTGTCTCGTTCATTTGCCCTATCAAGATCATCAAACCAATTTCGACGCTTGAGATATTGTGGCATTTGTAGAAATGTAGGTGTTTTACTAGAGATAGTTGACCTCCTCCTCACATTCATGCACTCAATCAAGTCTCTTTGCCGATGAATAGTGTGACCAAATCCATCTTGTACAGGGAAAAATGGATGCACACTTGGATGGTCTAATTCAAGTTGGGACGAGACATGTCTACTTTTTACTTTGTTTGACAAATATTCTAAACTCTTATTAATGAAAGTAAGTGTCACTAAATCAAATGTGTGTGTCAAAATCCCTTGAATCTTGTTTTTTATTTTCATCTTCAAGTCTATTGTTGCATGTTCATCTCTATTTTCAATGGTCTACAAACAAAAATAGACATATTTTAGAAATTACAAATCAAACTAACAAAAAATGGAATGATAAAAATATGGTTATAACTTCACATGTGTATGCACAAAATAATCCTCCAAGAGTTGAAAACTTTCATTATCTCTAATCTCATCAGATTCATTAATTTTCTACATTAACGCTACAACACATTTAAAACACATTTGCAAAGAATGATATACCAATAGAATAAAAAAATCATGTTTTTCAACTACCAAATGATTAGAGACATTGGTGACACAACCTTCTTCTATTGAATCAACTATAGTAGCAAGATTATCAAGGGGTATATGAAGGTTATCAGATAGATGTTGTCTCTCCCTCATCAAGTTCACCTTGACCACATGCTTGCACATGTATCCTTGTATTGAAAATTTGCAAGAGCACATACATAGATCAGGTGAGGAGCTATACACCTCATATCAAAAACAGGGATTGCTTTCACTTGTCACCCATTCTATGTGATCATTGATATCACTGTATGCAACATGGTCATTTGGAATTTTCAAGGCTCGAACCCAAGTTGTGTTTTCAATCTTCTCAATATTAAAGTTCCTATAGAAACCATGTTTCTTGCTAGCTTGCACCCACCAATAATAGACATAAACATGTGTTGTTAGTTGGTGTACCAAACAATCAACACGGTGATTTGTAGCACGCTCAACTATTTTCAAGAATTGTCTCTTTAAGTGTGAGTGGTAGGACTCTATTGCACCATTTGTCTCTTGCCCTACATGATTTAGTGTATGAAAACATCTATCCCACATACCCAATCTATCAAACCACCATCCCTTAAAATATTCAATGAATGAGGGTTGTGTATCTTTAAAATCTTCAATAAATATGTGAACCTCATTCTTTGCAGAATCCTCATCTATTGAATGATGCCTGATATATCCAAGTCTACCAAACATCTTTTGCCTAACTACATTGTCTTTGACTTTTGTGATCAAGTTCTTCAACCATGCATGTTTGACATGCCAAGAGCATAGATATACATCCCACTGAAAAACTTCTCTGCATCATGAATAATTTCAATCAATAATTAATATTCTTCCATGGAATGTATTGAAATATTTACAAAAAATACAAGGCTTTAATGGAAATTGAAACACCTAATAGCTTTGACCTCAGCACTTGCATCATCCACCATGGATGTGTTTAATCTCCAATCAATATTCGTCAAGTGAACTCGTTGGAGAAGAATGCACATCCAATATGCAATATCATATGCACAAGACTTGGGCATAATGACCCATGCCACATGCACTCCCATAGGTTTTGTGTCAAATGCAAGTATTGTATACAATTGAAACTATCATAAAACAGGGTACAATTAATCAATACTATGTTTTATTTGAGTGTAAACATTTCTAATTCAAATCTACCAAAAAATACACAATATACTTTCATTGCATTTGTACCAAACATAGAATCCATAACCAATATGTTGTTGTGGCCATATTGAAGCATCCAATCAAGCTGCTCTAGCAATTGAATTCCCAAAACAAATGGGATTTTCCCATCTCCATCAACAACAGTGATGCTATACTCTTGATATGCAAACCACTTGTTAATTTTTGTTAAAACCCATTGTTGCACTAAAAGAGCATCATTACTATCAAACATATAACTTGATATTTTAATTTTACGATCAATATTCGCAATATCATCCATTGTTAAAAAATCATCTCTAGAAGATTGACCCTCAAACATGGTCATCTTCTCATGCACCATTTGTTTATGTTTTTTATGGATTGCATCTGCAGGCATGCCAAACAATAATAATGACTCCACCCACTGATGCAATTGTTTACTAATATATGGTGCAACAAAAGACCTTGCTCCCAAAAACTCATTATTCATTTGACCATGACAAGGTATGCCTTCTTTGTCCACATGTTGAACCTGGTGGTACCATATTAACATATGGTTTGGCTTAAGAACCATGACAAGTGCAACCACATTGCGTATGTTTATGGCCAAGTCTACTACCTTTCTCTGATTTAGGCACTGAAGAAATATCAAAAGGCGTTGCATTTTTTTCCCTAAAGTTATTTGGTCCATATGCACACCAATACCTATGAAAATCATAAAGAATCATCAAACTATCAATAAACGTACTTAACCAATGAATATAAACACTCTTGCACTTCATAATTGTGAGGGTGAACATATGCAATCAACATATTATTCTTACATGTTGTATTCCAAAAAGCTATTAATCCTGGGTTTTTTATTGGAATGAGGAGAGGGTTTCTTTATATGACTCTTGTTGAAGAAGGTTGGGTAGGAGTCCCTTGAACTTTCTCCAGTGATAAAGTCATTCAATCTATCAATCTCAATCCAAGCTGAAAATAATTGTGAGCCTTTAAGGACATATGTCTCCCATGAAAGGTCTTGGTAGGAAAAATTTCCACTAGGGGGTATTGAACGACTTCATCCATGATGTAGACCAATTGACATCCATCTAATAGACAAAAAATGTTAGAATTTGATTGGAAAATCTGCACATGACATAAAACATTTGGTAGTCTAAAAATTGTAGACATGTTTGATAACCATTCAAAACATGCCACATTTAATTATTGTAATTATACCCATCGTCAAAATTAGAGGTAAAGATCCCAAGGATGTTGAATGTCAATGTGGGAATGATTATAAAAGTGAAATCAACAATGAATAATAAATTTTGATGTGATAAGGATAAATGGTTAATTTCAATTTAAGAAATGCACAATTGGATTTGTATGAATATTAAACTAGCGTAATATCATAAAATTACTTTTCTTTAATTTGAATAGAAATTTTGAGTCATCAATAATAGTAGATATGTTCAAAATAATCTAAAGGCTTCTATAAAGCCCTAGTTGGCCATTCATATTAGATATTTTCATGTATTTGTTAAAGGTGTATTTATGATTTTGGAATGTCTCGGAAGACCATGTGCTCTTCACATGGAACATGTATAGATTTTGTAAGAGCCTTCAATGTGTTGTCAAAGTTTGTCTCCACTACTTGAATTTTCATTTCATTGTTGTGGGTTAGAGATATGAAATGATTCTTTCCATGAATGTGTTCATGAGTATGTTAAAAAAAATTGTAATAGTTTCCTTTCTTTATGCTTGGAAATAAAGCTTTAGAATGTATCAATGTGTTTGAATTTTTCAAGAAAAGTTCCCATGAATGGGTTTGAATTTCTTCATATTTAGTTGTGTGCAATTGTATGTTTAACCTAAAAACCTCAAGTTAAATTCCCCAATTGTTCAAATTTAAAGTAACATGTATGACACTGTCAATATATTTACTAATTTAAAAAAATATAACACTTATAGTGTGAACTCTCTTTGTCCTCAATTTGAGGATACTTCTAAAATTATTCAAGATAAGATTTTATGATCTATAACAAATTGAATGAATATATATGAGTAAATTTCCATAGAAAATGTAATATTCTACTTGATCTTACAAATATTATTGAAATTATGGAATTTGAGTGTCGAGAATGTAATAATGGAAATTTTGTGTTATCTTGCTATCATTCATACATTAGAAAAGTCTCTAAGTGTTTACCATGAGATTAACCCTTTAAAACTGTCACGAAACCATTAAATAGTCTTGGAAATAGCTTGGAAGCTATTTTGGAGTATCTACAATCCTTACAAATCCTCCTTGAAGTATTGAAACCCTTTATTATATTTCAAAATAACATCTAGTGCCATTCTTCTAAATTTAAAGGATGGCAAGAAGGTAGTTTAGAATGAAGGTTTGAGCAAGGATCATTGGATATATGGCGTAACTTGAATGCATCATTAAATTCCCTTTAGTAGGTCATTAATCACCTTATATTTTCTCAATAGTTTTGAGGATAAATTGATAGTTTGGTATGTGTTGAAAACCTTCACCTAGCTATCATGATAGAGCTATAGATGTCAAGTAGGATCCATAACCCATATTAAAGCTATATGAGGAAATGTTTTGGTGCCTAACACCTATTACAAGGTTTGACACATGTCATGTATGATAGCAAAGTCCACCTATTATTGTTGCAAAGAGAAAACTAGATTTTTACTATGTAATTGGTGTTGGAATATGGAAATGTTTTTGGTTCATATTCTTTTGTTGGATTTCAACCTTAGGGTTAACTAATTGTAGTGATTTACGACCTCATTTTGAATCTCAATGCTAATGAAGCATTATGCTTGTGAAAACCCTTTATTGCTACATGAAAATCTTGGTAAATGTATCCTAAAATTTTAGGAAGTTAATATAAAATAGGTTGTAGATGCATACCTCTTCAACCATGGATATAGATAGATTTACAAGGGTTTAGTTTTTATGATTCTTAAACAAACATATTATTTTAGTATGGTGACTTTATTTTTGATATGTATCCAAGTATAATCTATAGGATCTAATAATTAATTTTCTTTATGTAGTTGGAATGCCTGTTTAAAGGTCAACATCATTGCTTAAATCCAAGAAATAAATTAAAGCCATAAAGAAGCTTATTTCATCTTAGTCGACATTTCACCATTAGGGTGTAAGTATGGTTGTAGAGAAATAAAGAAAGAAAAAAGATATATCACAAAACCATGTGGAATACTCAACACCATTTGAGAACAACCATGATGTCAATAATAAATGACATCCTAAGACTATTATCACAATAAGATAGTATTTTTAAGGCCCGTCCTTTTGTCTTACAATTGCAAATACCTTACTTGTTCCTTGAGTATATTTTTCTAAAATAACAATAGATTGAATTAACATGCTACCATAGAATTGGTCAAAAATTACAATGAACATATTATGCATTCATATATGTGCTAATGTAATCTACATAAGTTAATGATGTCCCTATACATATACACATATAGGGAAATTAAACCATAGTGATATGTATTGTCATGAATCTAATGACAATAATATTACCACTTGATCAATCTTTTTTTTATAATATTAATAAGATTATTATTGTTTAATATCCTAAAATATTAAATATCATTGTTATTTGAATCCTTAATAATAATATTATTATTAAATCAACAAATAATTGGTGATATAATTAAATACAATACCTGCATAAAATATCACATATGACAACAATATTAATAATCACATTTAATAAAAATGGAAGATAGATTGGGTTAGTTAGCTCTTTAACTATGTGGATATGGGCTAGGAATTCGGGGAAATCCATACTTGGCCCTTGGAAGAACCAATAGCCAACAGTTAACACAATACTTAATTCCCTCAAGGCCCAGTTGTAGAGGTGACCATTCACACAAATGCATTAAAAGGTTGTTGTGTATAGCATTGCAAGGAATGCTTTTCATGGAAAAAGGAGATCTTTGGTCAGTTGGTGGAAATATGGAGGAGTATCTAAATCATTATTATTATTATCTTTCAGTATTATGAATGGATTAAAATCATCAAGATATCAAGGTAGGTCGAGTTACCTGTAGTATATGTGATTAAAATCTTAAAGGTTGTTTTATTCTGAGCATTATTCATTGGAAGAAGAAAACATTCCGAGAGTATTACAGTTTTCACAAGTTATTTTTGACTAGTTTTAGTTATATTCTGTAGATTTTATTTTATTTTGCATGGATTATAGTGTTGTCTGATATGATTTCAAATTACAATATAATTTAGTCAAATAGTTTAAAATGTTCTTGGAATGGCTTCTTCACCATTATAGGAAAATATATATGCAATTTAATCGATACTTATGGTAAATCATGATTCCTCAAGCCTATATCTACTTTTTCACAATTTAGAGATTTGGTAATGAGTCATCATCTTCTTACTACGTCCTTTACAATTACACCATAGTCCCTTGGAGTATACAAATTTATAATGATTGTTGTTCTGGTCTATAAACGCAGTTCTTTAGTGGCTTCTATTGTGTTTTTGCAATTATTGTTTGTGAAGAGTAATAACATAAAGGTAAATGACAGTTATTGAAATGTTTTAGATTGATTGATCATTGATGTTCTCATGCAAAATGAAGAAACTGCTAGATTCTCGCAATCTCTCAGTTTAATATTCTGAGCATTTAACTTCATTGCCTTTTTAAGTTGATTTAGCCTAGAAAATATAGATGGAAATTTCATGCGAATGATATGTTGTTTTATCATACAGTTCACACCTTTACGCCTTTATGGAGATACGCTCTAGGGTGATCCCACAATAGTGGTTTAAAATTTTTGGCCAAACTGGACACTGCAATTATTATTATTAACTAAATCTTCATATTTGGGCACCTATAGCGGCTAAACCGTGAGGAATTTGAAGATGATGAAAACTAGAGTCTCATCACATTTTGTTTGTAGATTCTAAAAATATTTTTTTCAAAATTTTTGGAATCAGATTGCACTTTTTTTTCCATCTCCCACAAAAACTGATTTTTTTCAAAAAACAACATTTTTAAAAAGTGACGCTCACCGTATATAACATAACTTTTTTTGTATAAAGGATAAAATTCTATTTTTTTCAAATTTAGATTTGTAACTATGATATCTAGCACTTACATTTGGTCTCATAGTTTTTTATTGAATATTTTTTCCTTAATCAAGTTTCGAAGTCAAACCAATTGCAATTCAGACATAGGCGGACTGTATACAACATAACTTTTTCTGTATGTATCGAAATTCAATTTTTTTTAATGGATCAAGGACATCAATAGCCTCAACATATTTTTAAAATTTTTATTTTGATAATCTGCTATTTTTCCACATGTGCAAAACAAAGAGCTTGACTTTTGGTGAAAAACCTATGTTTAATAAAACTAAAAAAACACATACATAATAAAACCAAAACATATTAAAATTTAATTCGTTGGATAGCTCGTTCTGAGGACTACCATCTTCCAGTTGGGTTTGTGAAGTCTCCTCCATTTTCATCCTCAACCCGAGCTTCGAAGGGCAGAATTCTGCTAAAATTTGGTGGAAGAGGGGGAGAAGGGCAAAAAAGGGGGGTTCGCTTCGCTCAAAAGGGTAAAGGGGGGTTCGTTCGAAGAGTGAACCCCCATTTTTTTTGAATTCCCCATAAGGGAACGTGGCATCACAGGGTTCAAGCGAACCCACCATGCAAAAGGGGGCTCACTCGAACTAGGGGTTCGACCGAACCCCTCTTTTGGGTTCGTGCGAAGCCCCTAGTTCAAACGAACCCTTTAAAACATGAAATTTTCAATGCGTGAGAATTTTCTCAAATTTCCTTCCTCATAAAAATTGTACACCACTATTATGGGTTTACCCTGGTTGGACTATATAAGTTTATCTTGATTGATTTAATCTCCATGTCCCCATTTAAAAACCCTCCTAGAATGACAAAAGCAATATAGTTATCTAACTAAATTTATCAATCTATAACTAGTCAAATGTTGTATGATTCCTTGTAGTGCCTTCTTTAGTAATAGCCTTGTGAGTTTTGTAAGCATTCTTGAGAGAAATTTGATAGTTGTGTTTTGTCCTTAACTGTATTTTGAGTATTAAATTTAGGGCATTACAATATTAGCCTAAAAAATAATGCAAAACAATAGAGGTTAGTTACATAGCCGATAAAATTACCATCCAAAATAATTGTTCACCTGTAATAGCACTATCAAACATAGGTGCAAGATGCTACATATGACTAATGAACTATAATCTTGCGTAGGCTATCCTAATAGCATCATGAGGGATATCACACCTTTAAAGTATTATTTTGGTATCCATACAACCATTATTGGCACTAGGAATTGTCAAGAGTGAGTTAGAGACACTAAAAAAGACTATAATTAAGTGGAGTTCATCATGGAAAGACATTAAATTTAGCCATGCTTCACTTCTACAAGTTGTATGCCTATTATCAACATGAGCTATAATTATTTCAAGTAGCTAGTAGAAGTACCAAGGTTTCCATAAGATAACAATCAGGCTAGGCTATTATCATAATTAAGTTAGAGGCTCAATCAAGTTCATATGTATTATCATTACACCATCACAAAGAACAATAATAATAGAAAAGGATACTCTTAGGAAATCATTAAGCCATAAACATTCAAGATAATCACAATTATTAATACTACTATAAATTTTATAGGATGGGCATGTGCCTAGATAGTCTTAATAAGGTTATCATAATCAACAACAATGACAATAATAGGTTCTATGAAGGATTTCTTTACGTACTAAATTATGAAGGTTTCCAACTTGTTGTTAGGCATCAATGAAATTCAAGCACAAAAACTAAGAGGACTATCTCATCAAGGGTAGGAGTGCCATAAAACTCTACCATTAAGATTAAGATCATAATCATGTAAAACTCTGCCATTTTTCTCTTATAGGATAGTAATCACGAATTGGCCAATTCCATATCACCTAAGAGGATTTTTGAATGATAATTCAAATCACTTACAAAATTCCATACCACAAATATAGAGGAGATAGTCCCAAAATACATCTAATATCACTAAGATAACCTTGTCATTATATCAAAATATTGTCATGAATAAAATATATGATTGTCTATTTGATTTTATTGAGTGTGTAGTTATAAACTAACTATTTTTTTTTGTTTTCTTAGTGATGAAGGATGTCAAGACATGGTATTATTCATAGTTATGTACCTTAGAGCATAGTCTTGTAGCTCATTTTCTTATTGATTGCTATAAAACCACCTTCAATATTACAAGAAAAGAAGCTGGATTGTTAGAAAATATCATAGTACTACTATGGATAGCCCTATCCTTGAATCAAATGATATTGATACTATATATGAGAAATCATGATAAATTTTTGAAGACTTACAAATAAGGACAATCATGAGTGATGCCAATCATATTAGAAAGATATTAAAATGACCCCATTCAACAAGTGTTAATGCCTTAGTCTTATGCAATCTACACAATACATTATCCTAAGGCTATAGTATAGACGTAATCATAATAGACATAGTTACTCATATGATCATGATTATCCTTAATCTTACAAACAATACTATTGTATGTTGTGTTGTATGTGTCTTCTCAAGTCAAAAAATTACTATTTTATGTTGTTGTATGTGTCTTTTGTAGTCAAAAGCTGGTCAAGATAGTTGGAAATCCTCTGGTAGACATGTATGCCAACCCAACTCACAATGGAATAATTGTAACTCAAACACTGACCTTGTGCAAGCTAAGGAAAAGATGCAAAGGACTAGTCATTTACAACTTTAGCCAAATATGAAGAACTGGTCACCAGAATAGGGGAATTGTCAAATCTCACCAATATGACATATTGTAGAAAGTTTTATTATAGTAAATGCAACTTTGACAATTAGGAAACATCTGCAGTCCCATGGTTCTTTCATGCTTAAGCATGTGCAAGTGAATGTTTTAAAACTGTACTAATTTCAATTTCTCTTTTAGATAGCAGACTAATTTTGTATTCTCTTGTGGATAGCAAATAGTCCTAATTGAATATGGTCTTAAACATAATGGAAAAAAATGGTTATATAGGCTCTTTTCAACTTTGGTGGTGCCTTGTGATAGTGTTGCTTTGATGGACTGCAAGGTTGGTTGGTTATGCACAAAAAGAGTTTATTGACATCAACTAACCTATTAAGTTGTTGGACTAGATGACCCCTGATATCAAACACAATAAATTGGCAATAGGCCATCAGAGCGACATATCTATCCCTTCAAATTCTATATACATGATAGAGATTCCTTTGATAACGAATATGGTAGGGATTATTTTGATACCGAATTGGGTAAAGGAAAATGGGCATGGATGGGTGTCTTTCGTCCCCTAACTCAAAGGAATTTCACTATTGTTTTAATATAATTTAAAGTAGCACCAGACAAGTTGAAAAAGAAAAAATAGTAACTTTGACTGTTAATTTACAGAAACATAATTAGCACACCAGCTAGATACAAACAAGCAGAACGAGGATGAAAATGAAAGAGATTCTATAGAGATGAAAACAAGTTGAAAAATAAAAACAAATTTTTTGAGGTAGTTTGAGTCAACAATACAAGGTTCACCTTTGCTTGAGTTAAAACGAGAGCTTATTTGGGGATGGCGATAGTGAAAATAAATGCATGGTCACTATAAAACTAGAAGCACAAAGAAAATGAGCAAGAAATTAAAACACACTGTTTTAGGGCCAAATGTAGACAATGTCCTTCAATACTTGTGTTGTTTTTGTTCAATCCCGATGCCCTCTCCTCTCCTTTCCTATCAGTGCTCACTTCACAGTGGACATAAAATGGTGTTTGCGGTGGGATTAAAACCGTTCAATTTTTGAACAATTAAAAACATTTAATGTGCAAATAAATTTTGTTGTGCGGGATTTTGACGTGGGAAATAGGGGCAGTTGATTCACACAGGAACAAAATCCCTCAAATGGCAAACCATAAATGGAAATGCTACGAATGATAGAGGTGGAGTTAAAGAGTGGGTGAACAGGAGAGGTGAGGTTAAAAGTGGGCCCGACCACCTAAGCGGTCAACGCTTAGAGTATGCCGGTTAAGCCGTCCCGTTCTAGCATACTTAATATTCGTTTGTGGGCTTTGTGCATTTGTTGTCCTTTACTTGGCCAGGAATAAATTTAGGTACTTCATTATCCCCTATACAATATACTAATGGAACCATGCTGCAAATGCATGCACACTTAATTTAAGTACTTTTTTCCTAACATGTTTATAAGTTTGAGCAATTCCAAGATTGAAAGACATCAGTTGGTTTTTTTATATTGTTATTCTAGTAAATTAAATTCCAGCACAAAATGTTGGTTGGAGTAAAAAATTATGTGATATTCAAATGTGTATGATTGTAAATTTTTTAAACAAGTTATCTTATGATCTGGTTGGGGTCTTATTGCACCTAGTTACAATGGTATAATTATTTTGGTAAAACCAATTTTTTAGAAAATAAGTACTCTCTTGTGTCTTGTGTCTTATGTCTCACCTAATTGAGCATCAATTACTATTACATGAGTATTTGTGTCGAGATTTTAAAAAGTAACAAGGTATATTCATTGAATGTTCTTTGCGTTAAGTTATTGCATCTATCTTTGAGTCATACATAATAGTTTCAAAATCAAGGTTATTAGTAGCTTGTTGTAGATTGATTATCTTATAACAAATATCTTGTCATAACATTTTTGTAACCATTTCTTGTTTATTAGAAGATCTTTTGATATGGAGAATTTGTGTAGGAAAATGGACATTTTGTACAAAAAGGTTTGATTTCTTTCTTTTAGGTTAATATTTATTACCAGTAAGATGAAACATGTTTGAGAATGAACACTAGTAGAATTTGGCAAATAAATGACTACATGACTAAAACATTTAGTCACAACAACTAAAAATGACTAAATTCTACTAATATTTTGCAACTCAGCTATAAATGAGTAATAAATAACTAACTTGGTCGTTGACTAAAAAAATATTTAGTCATACAAATAAAAATGACTAAATAGTTAGTCACACAAATAAAAGTGGGTAATTAAAAAATATATTTTGAGTTGAAAAATTATTGGCGAGATGCTAATCATTTCCTCTCCATTGCTGCAACTGAGAAATTATTAGCGGGATGCAAATATTTCCTTCGATGTCCTTTCGTTAGTTTGAGAGCTAAGAGCCTCACAAAGGAATGTAAGCTCGAACTGATATCTTTAGTATAAAAAATCCTTCATCTTGTTCTCGCCGAATTCTCATTAATGAACGAGTTTTCCATGTATGAAGAGGATTAGGGTTTGAAGTTCGGGCCTTTTAGCAGATGTTTGATGGAGAATAGAGGACTTCTTTGGCAAGTATAACTTTAGGACACAAGGATATTGGTAATGTAGTATTCAACTCAGTGCAGACTTCTTCTCATATTTTGGTGTTTTTTGAACTTATATTGAGAAGCCCTATAAAGCTTCCAAATGTAAGGGTTTTTATTTAAAATGTCATGTTTTTTGTTTAAAGCGGTAAATATGATGTTCTTTAGAAACATACAACTTCTCCTTAGTCCTCATCCATACACCAAGAGATCGAAATGGATGCTCATTATTGACTTCCTCTCTAATGTTTGGTAGTTGTGATAAAAGCTCCCAAGAAAAGTTAATTGCACTCCCACAAGATTGCCACACCAAACCCTTCAATCTAAGCTTAATTTCTATGGGAATTATAATTTTTTTTTTGACTCATTTAGTGATGTTAGTGTAATTAAATGTGTCAAGTACCCTGTCCTAGGTCTTAATTACACCTTAGTTAAGTTTACTTAGGGACCACATAGGAGTTGTTGGAGAATTTCCACCTTTGGTGGACTTATCTTCTTATTGCTTTATCACCTCCACCTTTCATGGACATATTATGTGATTAGGTCTCCACCTTTTGTAGGTGATCCACTATTTATGGTGGTTATCACATTATCACCTTTCCACTTTAGGTGGAGTGATAGGTTTTCATTTTTGTCTCATGTCATACGATTATGACACTTGCCATAATCTTATGCACTCCTATGTTCCCACCTTGGCTATATAACCAAGGGGTCTCTCATTATAAAACAATCATCATATCATTGACATTGAATATAGTTTATTCTTGTCGCATCATTTTTTTTCTTCTTTGTGCTTTCCATTTGGTCCATAGATTTTGGCATCCATAGCCAATTCTAACATGGTATTAGAGCATGTTTGATTCTAACATGGTATCAGAGCGGGTTGGGTGCCATTGGAGAGTCTTTTTATGAGGAGAGGTTTCAGATTTGGGGAGGTTCCATTTTTGGCTCTTTATTGCAGGTTTATATCAGAGCTTGTTGGTGCAAATCTAAGCTCACCATTGCATTCGGAAAGTTCGAGAAAGTCGATTTTGCCTTTTGTTTCATCCAAATCGGACATACGAGGCTAAATCTATGAGGGTTTGAAGCTGAATTATGGTTGCCAAATCTAGAAAGTGGCTGTGTTTTTGGAGCATTTTGGGTCAAATCCGACTCTGCCATCGCGTCCAAAAGGGCCAAAAACCTTAAGATCAATTTCCCAATCGTCTAAATTGAAGCAGTTGTTCGGTGAGGCAAATTTTTTTTTCAAAAAACCGTCAGACCCAAATCGCGTCATTATTGCAATCGATACAATTTTTACAAAAAAAATATTTTATTCACCAAATTTTTTTTTGAAATAGCAGGCGATTAAATTTTTTGTAAAATTTTTTTTGAAAAAAAAAAAAATTTATACAGCCTGCGGACTGTACAGCTCGGCCGAGCATGACAGACCCCGCCTACCTTCACCCTGCTAGCGCTTCCCACATTCCACAGGCTACAATACTGGCGGCCAGTTTAAAAGTCCGGCCACATTTTAATCACCGACGGGCCCATTCAATCCCATCACTGGTCAAACTTCATAATCCGACATCTTTTGCAAATCATCGATGGTCAAATCAAGCATATATGTAGAATCTATAAAGACTGCAGCCTCTATTAAGACAGCTACATACAACGTTAAAGGAAGTTGGGGTGTGGCCACGTGGCTCCCCACTAAACTTTTTTTTTCTAATTTTTTATTATTCTTTTTATGATAAGAAAAAAATCAAATTGTAATTTGCCAATCCTTTATTTTTAGCAAAATTTGGTAATTCTGCTAAAATTGGTGACCTCTATGCTAAATTTGGCGAAAGACAAATTTTGAAATTTTTGGCCCCTTCACGGATGAAGTTTTGAGTTTTGCAGCCCAATTTCGAAAGGTCATAATTCAATCATACAACCTCTTTTTTCAGTGCAATTTTTTTTTATTTGGGCTAATTTTCTGCGCTCTTCACAGTGGTGCAATTGGTTTTTGGTTTTGGCTTCTTCTTCTTTTTTTTCCAAAAAATGTAGATTCTCACAGGTGTTGTTGTTTCGTCCTCATTTTGGGAACTTTGGGAGCTCATAACTTGCTCCTACGGTAACATTTTAGGGTGATTTTTTTTTGAAAGTGCATGATTTTTCGTGTACTTTGCAGTGGTGTGATCAGATTTATTTGATATACTGTACTTTTTCACTGTGAGCTTGAGGCCTATTTTGGCAATTTGCATATACCAAGATCAAAGTCCACCTTGCTATTTGTGGCAGTGGCAATTGTAAACGCACTAAATAAAGTGCCAAATCAGATATTGTTTGGGGGGTTTCATGATTGAGTGATTTGGGGGGGTAATCTTTTACCTTTGTTGGTTTTTGTCTCTTGATTGGTCTATTGTGTGACTAAAGTTGAGGAGTTTAATATGGCCATCAAAATACATCTTGTTGTAATAAGGTTAAATCAATGGAATTTTTAGTCTTGGCGAGATGGAATCCTAACACATTGCAGGTGGCTTAATCTTTTGCCATATCTCTATGGAATAGTTCCTAAACCTTCATCAAAATGGAAGACAGTTGTGTGGGACATTAAAAAAACACATATCTTGGGATTAATTGGTTGTAATTGTGATATTGATACACTAATGGCCATTGATGGTATTGAGATTCCTCGTGACCTTATGACCAAATTTTGGGAGATGTATGGAGACTCGAATGAACCTCCATTCCCAGAGGATCCTGTTACAGATTGTCTTGTTCCACTTGTAGAGTTTCGACCTATTGATGATAAAACAGTTGAAACACTTTCTCATTGGGAAATGTACGGTAGTTTTGATGACACAAAACCTTCTCCTTCTCCTCCTACAAAGACATCTATTGAGACTTTAGTTTCTATGGCTCCTACTCTAGATTTAGAGGGTTCATCTTCTTCATCTATGAGTCAACATCTTGAGGTTGAAGAGTCTTGTGATCTAGCATTGGCAGAATCATCCATTGTTGTACCTGAGGATGCTTGTGATTCCACAGTTTGGGTTCCTTGTGATTCAGTGCAACAGGACATACATTGTCTTCCAGATATGGCTACTTTGGATGGCTTTTTGACAAGTATTTCAAACTTGTTTGTGGAGTCTCATCTTGTAGATTTGGGGGAAACCATTGATGACATTCATCTTCTCTTTGATGAAGGTGCTCCTTCTTCAGTTGTTGTGAGGGAACACTCTAACCCTCTTGTTCATTCTCTACATGATCATTCTTTGCAGTTTGGCATGAGTGTGGATACTTTTGGACAACATTTGGAGGAGGCTTCTTTGTCTTTAGAGGGGATATCTTTGTCTTTGGATCATGTTCTACATTCATCTCTACTAGATGTTGGATTGTACTCTTCAGCAGTGTGGCCTATAACACCTGTTTGGAGTGTGTCAGCTTTCAACATCGACATGGAGACACTTGAGCATGATTCAAAGACATCATACATCTTGCATACATTCCTGGTTTTGTTTCTTCCTAAGGGGAGGAACGTTGTTCAACAAAATTGGATCATTTTCAACATTCAATGTTGAGCTTCTACCATCATTGCAGGAGACTCAAAATTGAGGGGGGTTGCCTCATCTCTCTTCTACTTCTCTCTTATGGGGGGGTCTTTTTCCTCACATGAGGTTTTTACCTTCTCATGCATCATTGAGAATATTTCCTTATTGTATTTCATCTCTCTTTTGGGGAGGAGTTTTGTCCCACTAGGTTTTCTCCTTTTCTCCATTTGTGAGAGATTGCATTGCATTTGTACATGGGTACCTAACATGGCCTAGTTGTCAGGACCCATATTTCATTGTTTGCATTTGTGTACATTCTTCCTAAGTTGCACTTAAGGGGGGGTGTTAGTGTAATTAAATGTGTTGTACCTTGTCCTAGGTCTTAATTACACCTTAGTTAAGTTTACTTAGGGACCACATAGGAGTTGTTGGAGAATTTCCACCTTTGGTGGACTTATCTTCTTATTACTTTATCACCTCCACCTTTCATGGACATATCATGTGATTAGGTTTCCACCTTTTGTGGGTGATCCACTATTTGTGGTGGTTATCACATTATCACCTTTCCACTTTAGGTGGAGTGATAGCTTTTCATTATTGTCTCATGTCAT
>CM021106.1:92044729-92106866 GCA_007115665.2 Sequoiadendron giganteum | reverse complement strand
GATCTAATACTATGACAGACCAAAACTAACACAAATAGATTTTATATATATTAATATTTAATTATAATATTATATATAAGTATACAAGTTATAATTTAATAATAAATATATTATATAATATTAAATATTTAAAATGTAATTTTTTTATAATTTATTCTAAATAATTTATGTTAATTTAAATTATATAATATTTGAAAAAAAAATTAACTATGATAATTTAAAATTTAATAATAGTATGATATAATATTATATAATATAATAATTAATTATTATTAATTAAAATAAAAATATTATAATATTTAATAAATTATTATTAAATTAGTAAATATTATATGGTTATTATTTAATGTTAATGTAATATTATATTAATATTGTTTGGATTATGATTAAGTTAAGGATTAGGGTTAAAGGAAGTGAAGGGTTATGATAAGGGTTATGATTAGCATTAGTTTTAGAATAAGATTTAGGGTTTTTGATAGAGATATAATTAAGCTTAGGGTTTGGATTACGGTTATATATACAAATAAGATTCAAGTTAGTATACATATATTAAAGTTGAGTTTTCTAATAGCCTTAGAGTGAAAATTCATAAAAAAAAAAAAAAGCCTTAGAGTTATGCTTGGAGATATAATTTTAATTAGAGTTTTTGTTAAGATTACATTTTGACATAGTAGAGTTTAAATATTAAATAAATTAGGGTTATGATTATAATTAGGATTAGAGTTAGGTTCATAGTTTTGTAATAGAGTTATTGTTTGGGTTTGGGTTACGACTATAAATATAATGAGGTTTAGTATTAGGGGTACAGTTAGATTTAGGGAGAGTTAAGGTTGGGTTTCGTATTAGGGTTAAGGTTACTATTGGAGACACAATTACAATTGGTGTTAAAATCAGCATTAGGATAAGATATATTATTATTTATAATTTGTGTTATGGTTAGAAGAGGGATGGAATAAGAATATAGGGTCACTCCCTTACCATATTCTATGCACAAGATGGAAGACATTAAATAAATTAATATTTAATTATATAATAGTATTTTATTATAGATTAGAATTTTTTAAATATTTTTGTAATATATAATTATACAATTTTTTATTAATATATAATAATATTTTTAAAAATATTATATATTAATATATTTAATTTTAAAATTAAAAATATATAATTTTTATATAATTGAACCCTCATTGAACCAAAATGTTAACCCTAACCATAATTGAAACTTAATCCTAATTTTATTCTAATCCTAACTCTATATCTAGTTCTAATTCTAACTCTAGCCCTAACCATGTAGTTATAACCCTATTCATAATCTTATTTGCAATTGTATCTCTAAGCTAATTGAACTGTAACCCTAATTGAACCATAACTCTAAGTTTAATTGAACAATAATCACACTTTTACGTTAACCCTAACCATAAATCAAAGATTTCTCCCATAAATGTAAACCTAATTAAACCTTAAACCTTATTTTTATATGCTATGGTAAATTTAAGAAAGTTTTTTCATGCTTAGTTTTCTAAATTTTGGAAACTTCTTTTTATAATTTAACTTTTTTTTATATCTTATTGTTATAAATAATAATAATTTTTTATTAAAAAAAATTAAGAAATATAAAAAAATATTTTAAAAATATCTTGTTTAAAAAGAACTTGAATATTTTTTATTTTTAAGTATATTAAATTAGAAACTTATTTTTTGAAAATTTAAATTTAGAAATTCAAGAATACATAATCCTTTGATATGAATCTTAATATTTTTTAAAACATTTCATTCCTTAGCTCTATAAAACAAATCATTTTTATTTTTAAGTATATTAAATTAGAAACTTATTTTTTGAAAATTTAATATTAGAAATTTAAAAATACATAATCCTTTGAAATGAATCTTAATCTTTGTAAAACAATTCATTAAATCATTTTTATTTTTAAGTATATTAACTTAGAAACTTATTTTTTGAAAATTTAATTTTAAAAATTTAAGAAATAATCCTTTGATAGTAGTCTTAATCTTTTTTAAAACAATTCATTCCTTAACTCTATAGAACAAATCATATCATAATAGTTCCAAAAACCTTACACGGATTGTTGACTATCACTGTAGATGCCTCTCCACGTAATTACTTAATATTTTAAAAAATATAAATTAGAATGTTTGCTTCAGTTATCTTACACATCTTAATAGTTAAAAGATATAACAGACTTGAGAAAATGAAAAGATAATTAGCAAAACGTGAGACTAAACTTGATTATTCTGCTTTGAGTTTAGATTAATCTATCTGCGCTAAATTTAAGTGTTCTTCTTACTTAGGGTTTTTTTTAGGACGTCAAAATAATCTATGAGCTTTATCTTTCCTTGTTAATTTTGGGTATATCAAGGGTCATTACAATGGAAACAAGCCCATTATAAGTGCTGTTCAAACGTTTGTAATTGGCACTTTGGCATCAACTGGTGCTTTTGTTATTGATCAAATCCTACGGCAATGCATGCATATGGGAAAACTTGTTAAGGGGCCTTGAATTCAGTCATTTCTATGCTTCAATACATCAATACATTAATATAGTAATATTATATTAGTTGTTTGATGCAAGTAGTTAACAAGCTGACATTTTAATTTCATAAAGTCAGTTGGTTTCTAGTGAGGTGAAATTCTGTCATCTATTGTGTAAAGTCTAAATATATATGGTCATGGTGAAATTTATAATTCAAAATGTATGTATATATTGATAAATGATATAATATTGTGTCAAATTAAATTAATTTTCTTAGTTTTCATCTTATTCTTATATACACATATTTTGATATGTCTGTTCAAGCCTTAGATTTACCACGCTTATTTACTCACATATCTTCATATAGTCACTATCCACCTTGATTTGATTGTGTTTCCATTTATAATCAAGTTTGCTATTGCAAATTCTTTGATACATTTGACCAAGCCTTGCATTTATTAGATTTATCTATAACATATGTCCATATAGCCCTTATCTACCTTGAATCAATTGTTTGCCCACCCAAGATTATTTATGCATGTTTGTAAAGTCAGATTGTATACTTGGACTTTGCTTTTCCAAATTGAAATTAAAATCTTGGTCCATTGGCCCCTTTTATTTTCTCTCCTCAGACCACCTAAGTTCATATCTTGTTAAATTTGATGCTATGTGCTTGCATTTGAAGACATTCAATGCAATAAATTACATATTGAAGAAGCAAAGAATTATTCTCATTGGAATGCTTCAATTGACACACAAAAAGGATTCTACATCTATAAATAATTCAAGGATGATATGAATGTTTGAAGAGTGTGCTTTTAATTAAATTTTCACATATTTTTCTAAGTTGACTTGAATGTGTCCCCTAGTGTCACAATATGAACCCTACCAGTTTATTTATGTATACCTCTAGTCTTCAAATACTAAAAAGAGAAAAACAAGCACATATCATTTAGGTGAGTGTAAGAACAAAATTCCACATTTTGCAAGGTTAAATCTAGATTCAAAAGACAAATTTGTACTTGTAGACTTGGTCCAAACTTATACACTTAGCACAAGGTTTAAGACATTTCACTAATAGGGGTTATTTCTTGAACAAATATCAATATAATTTCTAAACTTTCAATAATCAATTTTGTCATATAATTATTATCCTCCTTCACGCTTACTTTTTAAAATTAACTAATATAAGTAATCAAATTTATTAATCTTAATTATTATTAATTGAGATTGATTTGTACTTAATTAATCACATTTACTTAATTAATTTAGATTAGTATTAAGAAATTTATATTTTTATGTTCTATAGAAAAATGTATCCCTTTACATTTTCACACTTGTTTGGGCTCTCCTAATTAAAATAGGCTTAATAATGCCTTAATTTAGTGTTGAAAAATGTATCTTTTTACATTTTCACACTTGTTTGGGCCCTCTTAATTAAATTAAGAGCTTAATTATCCCTTAATAAGCTCTTTTATTCATTTACAAGCCTAATAAATTACATTTTGTGAAGGAAAAACTTGACAATAATTAATGCCAATACTTAACACTTTACCTTGAGCAATGTGTATTCCAGGAATAGGGACTTGGGACCCATTTTCCCATGGGTCCTCCCTAGACCTTTGGACCTAAATTTAAATTATGTTTTTGGTAGTATTTTAACATCTCCAAATCCATATTTCAATGTCAATTTCTAATATTTGAATTCCAGGAAATTAAGGATGCATACCTATAGATACAAGGTTATTTCACTAAGTTTCACCTAGACTTTCATGAGCATATTCTAGTTAGAAAAAGTATAGTTGTAATTTCACATAATTGCACCTAGGGGCAATTCCACATTTTGGCATCTTTGCCTAGTATTTATGACACCTTAGAGCATTAATGACAAAATCTCATGAGTCAAAATTTCACGATTTTGACTCCACGCGGACTTGTGGTAGAGTGACAGAATCCTGATAACATGTTTCCTAAAATTCTAGGCTTTGGATGCCTGTGTAGGGCACGAACGTCTGCGCGACACGCTAGCATCCTGATGATTTTTTGATTTTGAAACAAACAATCTAGAATCCTGACCCTTTTGACACATGTCATAGCAATTGGGTCTCAGATGTAACAGCTCTGTGTCACCCTTGCAGGCATGAATAACCCATTTCTTGCTCTCATTTGGGGTTGGAAGTCATTCATTCAAGGTCTCTCACCATTTGCTCTAGTCTTGGGTTCTGTTCATCCTTGATAGCAACACTCTCACAAGCGAAGCCATGATGGATCGAGGTCTCTCCAACAATTACAGCTCTCAAGCAAGCACTTAGCAATGCGTTTGTGTGTTTCAGAGAGGGTCTTGACCCATGGGTAACGCTCCCTCTCTCTCACTCTTTCCTATTTTGTTCATTTATTACTTTGTGATGTAGGTTTTACTCCTGAGCGGGTTTTTCTTTCTTTGCACGCTTTATTTACTTTGTCTACACCTCTTCCCAAACTTGGTTGTTCGTGGAGGTAGGAACACCAAAGTAGGGATTTGACTGAGGCAGACCCTTATATAGCCCCAACCTTTTCCCCTTGATCTTTTGTGTGTAGGTTGTGGAGTGGAGCTTGGAGCAAAGATCTGAATCTCCGACAAAAGGTAAACTCTCTCCAAGTCCCTTTGTGTTTATTCTAGAATCTAGCTTCCTATTTGGTTATTTGATCCAGTACGCCTTTGACCCGAGTTTGAAGGTGAAACTCAATTCTGCATGCTTGAGCTCCTGAGCTCCCTACAACTTAAGATGCCAGTGGGTCTTTTAGATGACACTATGTCGCATTGGCATCCTGAAACCGCATTGTTGTCCTTTGGCCAAGAGCTCCTTCCTCAGAGGCAAAGATCTTGGAGTTTCACTCTTTCGGGGTCCAGCATGACTTTGGTGTATTTCTTTATAGTTTTAACAACTCATTCAAGTTGAGGTGTAGAAGGGCAGTTCGTTCCCTGGTGATCTCTTGAGAATAAAGAGACATGTGTACAGTGAATCCCTCTTATATCACAATAGAAAAGTTGATGATCAAGAGCATTCAAGAGAAAATATATCAGATTCATTGCAGCAATCAAGATCCATTCATCATGTCATTTAGTCTTCTTGCATCATGCATATTTTTAAAGCTAACATTACAATGTAGGTTTCAAGATCAAGTTCAAGCATTCAAAACATTATTTCAAGTATTAAGATCCACATCCATTGAAGCCAACTCATGCAAGTTGCAAACCTTCTAAGAGCTATGTTTACCAAGGTTTCTATAAGGGTTTGTTGAGTGGTAACATAGCATTGTTCATTCTTCATTCCCTCTTTCATGATTTATTTCATTTCAAGGTTTGATTACCAAAACAGGGTTTGACCAAGGAAAACCCCCATTCACTAAAAACAAACATTTTTTCCCTTTTGTGTTTATGATTTCAAATTTAGGCTGAAGAAAAGTTGAAGATCTCTTAAAGTACAAAATTAGAAAAATTGTCAATGTTGCAAAAGTTGTCAAATTTGTCGTCAAATCACTGAATCCAACCTACAACTCTGATTTTTGACTTTTCGACACTGAAACTTAGACAAATCAGAAGCTACAAATCAACATCAGAGGATCTTGAAAGTTGTAGAAAAACACTAAAAAAAGACACATTTTCCCATGGGCGAATGAGTCCCAATCAGCCTTCAGAAACTGACTTTTGGTGACTGGTAAACACCTTTTTTCCCTTCTTAGATCTACATAATCAATTTTTTGGTTATGTTAATATTGAGTTTAATATTGTTGTTTCAAGTTTGAATCAAGGCATAATTTGGTTGATTTGTTATTATTGGTGAGTGTTATGGATTGTGGAAATCTGCTATCACTAATTGATTTGTTATTTTTGGTTTTTCTCCCAAAAGTGTTGTTTGACCTTGAGGCTCGTCCTGAAAGCATTTATAGAAAATATGAAAATTCTCACATTGGGTTGATTCACTTAAGGGTTGTTAGTCAATTCATTGTGGGGATCTCATTTCCTAATGACATAGTGAGAAATAGGTCTAAATTTAAATTGGTGAACCCCCCTTTACACATAAGCCACAACACGTCCTTATTTTTTCATCATTTCATTTTGGTGAACCTAACGTTTGAGCATCATAACTTTCTAATTTTGAAGTCCATTTTCAACCCTAGATCTAGGATTTTCATCACTTTGCATTGCATTGCATTGATTTACATCTTGTTTAGGGTTGTTCACTCACATTGATTTGCATCTCATTTAAGGTTTTAGGCTTACATTTTTGCATGCATTAAAATTTGGAAAATTCAAAATTCTCAATCATTTTGCATAGTATTTACATAACATTGCATGTTCAGTCATTTACATCAAAAAATTGAATCAAAATTGCATCTCAAATTAAGTCTTTTTGCTTGTCATTTACCATTATTTTGCACTTGCATTTAGACCTGATTTTACAAAAAAATGAAATTGTAACTTCCTGCTTGAAATTAGAATTTGAAAAGCATAAAATTTAATTTAGAAATCTATAAATTAATTTTAAACCCTGAAATGAGACCCACTCGCCCATGGCTGAATGATTCCCTGATAAACTATTTTTTTGCATTTCTAAGCATCAAAAACACTATTTTTTCCCTTTGTAACCTACTTTCAGTTTGTTGTTTCAGTTTCTAGAATTTTTGTTATTTGAAATTGTTCATAAATTAAGCTTAATTTGTCAAAATTTAGTGCATTGTTTGAATTCAAATTTGTATTTAAAAGACATCATTTTTAGGTTTTTTCATAGTATAATCATAAAATTATCTTGCTTCAAATCTAAAAATTTGTAATCTCTTTGCATTTCAATTTATTCTTGCATAATGGACATGTGTATTGGTAATATATGGGGGTCAGTGCAGGATCATGCGGGTCCAAACTAGGCCCTTAAGTGGCAATGAAAATTCAAAATAATAGAGTTAGGCAACTTGACATAAAAATTTGAATAGGTTATTATCATAATTTGAAAAATATGTAAAAACATAATTTGTAGAAAACTAAATTTAGTTTCTAAGGTACTAGTCCTATAGTATGGGAAGCATAGAATGTGTTGCATCTTTCTTATTCAAAACATGTGAAATTGTTTGAGAATTATAGATTTTTTTCAATCAGCCTATCAATCAAGACTTTAGTCATAATGCATGTAGAAAATCAATAATAATTATCTATTTAATTTAAAATTTAAGTCATATCTTATATTGGTGGAAAGATGACAATTTTATCAATAAACCCTTTTTGTTTCATCAAATTGGGATAAAAAAGCATTGTCAGCCATTTTTGGGTCATATCACCAATTTTTGGACCCCCATGATCCTACACTCGCCCATGGAAGTCCTCATAACCATAGAAATCAAGGTCTCATAATATTGCCACCTATTAAAGAATGTCTAAAGAAAAATAGAAAAGGAAAAATCACAAACATGTTTCATTGTCAATACCATAGAACTCTTGGACATAGTATTGATGAATGCCATGCTTTAAAGAGGATTCCTGATGAATATGAAGTCATAAAGATAATCCCTTAAAGCATGCATGCACTTTGCTCTTTGCCACGTGATAGTTGTAGGATCATAGAATACTCACTATTATATGTTTGACATTCATAGCCAATCATTTTCTATATTGCAAGGAGCTCATTCTCACCACTTATCTCAGTTCATCCTTGTCTTGCACTTAGTGGGGGCAAGGAGTTAGATAGCCTTGTCCTAGTTTGGCACTTGATGTTGTCCCTTAGTTGTTCATCTTTCGCATATGATGAACAAGACTGGGATGTAGACGACCTGCTATAGGTTGACTCCCATGTGTCTTACTAGTCTTTTCTTTTTTGTCTTTTTAGGTTATGGGTGATCCCACAATAGTGGTTTACAATTTTTGGCCAAACTGGACACTGAAATTATTATTTTTAACTAAATCTTCACATTTAGACACTATAGCGGCTAAATCGTGAGGAATTTGAAGATGGTGCAAACTATAGTCTCATCACATTTTGTCTAGAGATTCTAAAAATGTTTTTTTTCAAAAAATTTGGCATCAGATTGCACTTCTTTTTCCATCTCCCACAAAAATTGGTTTTTTTCAAAAAATAACATTTTTAAAAAAGTGATGCACACGGTATAACGCACAATTTTTTTTCCATGAAGGATAAAATTCTAATTCTTTCAAATTTAGATTTGTAACTCTGATATCTAGTGCTTCCACTTGGTTAGATAGTTTTTTATTAAATATTTTTTCTTTAATCAAGTTTCGAAGTCAAACCAATTACAATTCAGATATAGTGCGACCGTAGAACGCGTAACTTTTTTGTATATATCGAAATTCAATTTAATTTTTTGTTGGATCAAGGACTTCAATATCTGGTGCACTCATATTTTTCAAATTTTTTTTTGATAATTTGTTATTTTTCCACATGTGCAGAACAAAGAGCTTGATTTTCGATGAAAAACCTATGCTTAATAAAACTAGAAAAACAAATACATAATAAAACCAAAACATATTAAAATTATAGTTGTTTGATAGCTCATTCCGAGGGCTACCTGATCCTAGTTGGGTTTGTGAAGTCTCCTCCATTTTCATCCTCAACCCGAGATTCAAAGCATAAAAATCTAGACTTCCGAAGTGCTTGAGGGGGAGAATGGGGACAAAGGGCGGTTCAAGCGAACCGATAGGGGTTTGCTCGAACCCAGGTTCGAGCGAATCCCCCTTTCAAAAGGGGTTTTCAAATGTTTTTTTTTTTTGCATGCTTTAATTTGGTTCACTCGAACCTTGGTTTGAGCAAACCCTTTTTTGGTTCATTCGAACCCCCAAAATCAATTTTTTTTCCATGGGGTCATTTTTTGTGAGTTTTCCTTCCTCACTGGAATTGTAAACCACTATTGTGGCTTCACCCTTATTTATGTGATTGCATGTGCATAATGTGATCCTTTGTACTATTCTATGTGATATCTCTTTATGTTCATTCCTCTATTTGTACCTTCATTCTTCTATATGTCATAAGCCTTTATCTTTTGCTTATGGGATGATGCAAGGCATCAAGACATTTAGGTCTCTTCCATGTTGACCCAAAACTTTTTTCTTTGTTTTCGCTCTTTACGTGTCATTCTTCCCGTTCCATGAGTATTTGGGGAATGATGATTTTTTTGAGCTCTATAATAATATTATAGAAAAGACATACACTAACCCCGAATCCGTGGATCCATTATGTTATTATGGGATTTCATTTTGGGGGAAGCCCATTTTTCATGATGTAGCTTCATTTGGAAACATATGTTTGACATAGGGATTTCCAAGTAAGCTCTCATATCTTCTTTATTGTTTAGCATTGATAATTTTCTACTTTAAAGTAATTGCTCAGAGCATGGTGTTTAGCAATTTCTTTAAAGTGGGGGCATACATTGGCATTATCATTTTGACAATTTTTGACAACTTATGTTTCATAGTGCAGTCTTCTTACTTCGTGTGATGTGTCTTCTTCTTGGTGGTGTCATTGGGTTTGATGTCCTCCAAGACTGTGACATTTCTTGGTATACATTCCTCTTAGTGGTGATGCTATGCATTGCATTCCTTGAGTTTCAAATCTTCTATCCTAGACTTGTCCTCTCTTGGAGAAATTAAGCACAATGATCCCTAAGAGGAGACCTTACATGAACTAAGCAAAACCCCTTTGAACATGTCTTATCCTATTTGCATTTTTTTTAAAGTATTTAGCACAATGCAACTTTTTAACCTTATGAAGCTCGAAGTTCATATTTTTGTGGCTCCTTATCCAAGTTATTGGAGGTATAGCTTTGGTATGGTTAGTACGATGAGATCCTGTAGACCTAACATTAATTTATTATTGTGCAATGAGAGCCTGTAGACCTGGCATGACTTTCTCACTTAGTCACTTTTGGGGGCTCACCTAGTGGACAACGAATTACACTAGCCCATGTGAGCATGCATTTTTATTTGCATAGTGGACAATGAGTTCCACTTGTAAATGTTTTTGGTTGAGGCTTGATCCACATCGATTTGGACAAACATTCAAGGCTTGTTCCATCCCTTTTTCTTTTTATTTCTTTCTTCCTTTAAGTCTTTGACATTGTATGATTGTGTATCTTTTCATTACTGCATATATATGTTTAACATAGGCATGTGTCTCCTTGTTCCTTTGTTGGTTTTGACACGAGATTTTAGATCTTGGGGGCTTGATCATCCTCCTTGACCTTTGTCATCTTATCTTTCTAATGATTGTATAATTAGACCTCTCTTGATTGTCTACTTTAGTGTGAGTTAGACGCTTGAGGTCATCCTCTCACTAAAGTGAGGGCTAAATGTAGAGTAGAAAAATGTATCCCTTTACATTTTCCCACTTGTTTGGGCCCTCTTATTAAATTAAGCTTAATTATGTCTTTATAATCCCTTTTATTCATTTACAAGCCTAATAAATTACATTTTTTGAAGGGGAAACCCAACAATAATTAATGTCAATACATAACACTTTACCTTGAGAAATGTGTATTCCAGGAATAGGGAACTGGGACCCATTCACCCATGGGAAAATGGGTCCTCCTTAGAATTTTTGACCTAAATTTAAATTATGATGTTGGTGGTATTTTAACATCTTTGAATCCATATTTTAATGCCAGCTTGTGATATTCGAATTCTCCAGGAAATTAAGGATACATACTTATAAATACAAGGTTATTTCACTAAGTTTCAACTAGACTTTCATGAGAATATTCAAGTGAGAAAAAGTATAGAAAAGTTAATGATCAAGAGCATTCAAGAGTAGATATATTAGAGATTTATTCCACCAATCAAGATCCATTCATCATGTCAAAGTCTTCTTGCATCATGCATGTTTTTGGAGCTAACATTGCGATGTAGGTTTTAAGATCAAGTTCAAGCATTCAAAGCATTATTTCAAGCATCAAGATCCACATCCATTGAAGCCAACCCATGCAAGTTGCATACCTTCTTTACATTACCAAGGTTTCTGCAAGGGTTTGTTGAGTGGTAACATAGCATTGTTCACTATTCATTCCTTCTTTCATGCTTTATTTCATTTCAAAGTTTGATTACCAAAATAGGGTTTGACCAAGGAAAACCCCCATTCACCAAAAATAAAATAAAAATTCCTCTTGTGTTTATGATCGTATATTTAGGTTGAACAAAATTTGAAGATATCTTAAAGCACTTGCAAAATTGGAAAAGTTGTTAGAATTGCAAAAGTTGTCAAAGTTTTCATTAAATCATGGAATCTAACCTACATATCCGATTTATGACTTTTCGACACTGAAACCTAGACAAATCAGAAGCTATAGATCAGCATTAGAGGTTCCCGAAAGTTGCAGAAAAACCCTGAAAAAAGACCCATTCGCCCATAGGCGAATGAGCCCTAGTCATCCTTCAAAAATAGAATGGTTACCCATTTCAAAACAAGTACCCATTTTGAATATAGAACATGTAACCACTTTAAAATGGGTACCTATTCTAAAAATGAATTAGAAACTCATTTTAAAGCAGGCACCCAATCTAAAAAAAATTGAAATCCCAACTCACTTTTTTATTTGGATTTAGGATGAGGAAAGGTTTGGTAACTCGACCCTTAGCCTTTGACCTGCAACTAAAAAAATACTCTAATGTCAAGAAAAATGTCTAACTTTGGCTATATAGCTAATGGGCTTTTTCAAAATTAATTTATGAAATTAAAACCCATTATAGATCATGACATCTAGCTTTCAAATTTTTATTTTTTTTATGATTGGATTATGTTTTCTATTTTTTAATTAATTTCTAAGCAAAATGGTCCATAACGTTGAAATATCAGGTTTTTTTCTATTTTTAATAACTTTTAGTGTGTTACCCGCTCTCCCGCCCATGGATTTCCGCTCTCCTGCCCAATTGATTTTTTGAATGTCGATTCCAAATGGCTCTCTTGCAGCTCCCCTACCCCCTACTCTCTTGTGTTGCAGCCTATCTTGCCAAAGTGCAAACTGGTTGTAGATTTGTCCCAACCCGCGGTTATGGATTTAGATGCACCTCCTATTACGGGTTTAGTTGGGGGCTATACTATGGTTTCCTTTGGGGGTGATAAGATTTTTGTGGATGATGTGAGATCAAATGTTGTGGGGTGAGATTTGTGTGGTTTCCTTTGGGGGTGATAAGATTTTTGTGGATGATGTGAGATCAAATGTTGTGGGGTGAGATTTGTGTGGCTATTGAAGTGTGCCTCTATTGCTCCTGGTATCTCCTTTGGGAAGGAAGTTTTTGAGAGCATTAATCATTTCTCCAAAATAGGATTAATCTGTAGATTCTGTCATTTGTTGCCGGGTGATCCCACAATAGTGGTTTACAATTTTTGGCCAAACTAGACACTACAATTATTATTTTTAACTAAATCTTCATATTTGGGCACCTATAGCGGCTAAACCGTGAGGAATTTGAAGATGATGAAAAATAGAGTCTCATCACATTTTGTCTGTAGATTCTAAAAATATTTTTTTCAAAATTTTTGGAATCAGATTGCACTTTTTTTTCCATCTCCCACGAAAACTGGTTTTTTTTAGAAAACAACATTTTTAAAAAGTGACACTCATCGTATACAACATAAATTTTTTTGTATAAAGGATAAAATTATAATTTTTTCAAATTTAGATTTGTAACTACGATATCTAGCACTTGCATTCGGTCTCATAGTTTTTTATTGAATATTTTTTCCTTAATCAAGTTTCGAAGTCAAACCAATTGCAATTCAGACATAGGCGGACTGTATACAACATAACTTTTTCTGTATGTATCGAAATTCAATTTATTTTTTTAATGGATCAAGGACATCAATACCTAGCCTCAACATATTTTTAAAAACTTTATTTTGATAATTTGCTATTTTTCCACATGTGCAAAACAAAGAGCTTGACTTTCAGTGAAAACCCTATGTTTAATAAAACTAAAAAAACACATACATAATAAAACCAAAACATATTAAAATTTAATTCGTTGGATAGCTCGTTCTGAGGACTACCATCTTCTAGTTGGGTTTGTGAAGTCTCCTCCATTTTCATCCTCAACCCGAGCTTCGAAGGGCAGAATTTTGCTAAAATTTGGTGGAAGAGGGGGAGAAGGGCAAAAAAGGGGGGTTCGCTTCGCTCAAAAGGGTAAAGGGGGGTTCGTTCGAAGAGTGAACCCCCATTTTTTTTGAATTCCCCATAAGGGAACGTGGCATCACAGGGTTCAAGCGAACCCACCATGCAAAAGGGGGCTCACTCGAACTAGGGGTTCGACCGAACCCCTCTTTTGGGTTCGTGCGAAGCCCCTAGTTCAAACGAACCCTTTAAAACATGAAATTTTCAATGCGTGAGAATTTTCTCAAATTTCCTTCCTCATAAAAATTGTACACCACTATTATGGGTTTACCCTGGTTGGACTATATAAGTTTATCTTGATTGATTTAATCTCCATGTCCCCATTTAAAAACCCTCCTAGAATGACAAAAGCAATATAGTTATCTAACTAAATTTATCAATCTATAACTAGTCAAATGTTGTATGATTCCTTGTAGTGCCTTCTTTAGTAATAGCCTTGTGAGTTTTGTAAGCATTCTTGAGAGAAATTTGATAGTTGTGTTTTGTCCTTAACTGTATTTTGAGTATTAAATTTAGGGCATTACAATATTAGCCTAAAAAATAATGCAAAACAATAGAGGTTAGTTACATAGCCGATAAAATTACCATCCAAAATAATTGTTCACCTGTAATAGCACTATCAAACATAGGTGCAAGATGCTACATATGACTAATGAACTATAATCTTGCGTAGGCTATCCTAATAGCATCATGAGGGATATCACACCTTTAAAGTATTATTTTGGTATCCATACAACCATTATTGGCACTAGGAATTGTCAAGAGTGAGTTAGAGACACTAAAAAAGACTATAATTAAGTGGAGTTCATCATGGAAAGACATTAAATTTAGCCATGCTTCACTTCTACAAGTTGTATGCCTATTATCAACATGAGCTATAATTATTTCAAGTAGCTAGTAGAAGTACCAAGGTTTCCATAAGATAACAATCAGGCTAGGCTATTATCATAATTAAGTTAGAGGCTCAATCAAGTTCATATGTATTATCATTACACCATCACAAAGAACAATAATAATAGAAAAGGATACTCTTAGGAAATCATTAAGCCATAAACATTCAAGATAATCACAATTATTAATACTACTATAAATTTTATAGGATGGGCATGTGCCTAGATAGTCTTAATAAGGTTATCATAATCAACAACAATGACAATAATAGGTTCTATGAAGGATTTCTTTACGTACTAAATTATGAAGGTTTCCAACTTGTTGTTAGGCATCAATGAAATTCAAGCACAAAAACTAAGAGGACTATCTCATCAAGGGTAGGAGTGCCATAAAACTCTACCATTAAGATTAAGATCATAATCATGTAAAACTCTGCCATTTTTCTCTTATAGGATAGTAATCACGAATTGGCCAATTCCATATCACCTAAGAGGATTTTTGAATGATAATTCAAATCACTTACAAAATTCCATACCACAAATATAGAGGAGATAGTCCCAAAATACATCTAATATCACTAAGATAACCTTGTCATTATATCAAAATATTGTCATGAATAAAATATATGATTGTCTATTTGATTTTATTGAGTGTGTAGTTATAAACTAACTATTTTTTTTTGTTTTCTTAGTGATGAAGGATGTCAAGACATGGTATTATTCATAGTTATGTACCTTAGAGCATAGTCTTGTAGCTCATTTTCTTATTGATTGCTATAAAACCACCTTCAATATTACAAGAAAAGAAGCTGGATTGTTAGAAAATATCATAGTACTACTATGGATAGCCCTATCCTTGAATCAAATGATATTGATACTATATATGAGAAATCATGATAAATTTTTGAAGACTTACAAATAAGGACAATCATGAGTGATGCCAATCATATTAGAAAGATATTAAAATGACCCCATTCAACAAGTGTTAATGCCTTAGTCTTATGCAATCTACACAATACATTATCCTAAGGCTATAGTATAGACGTAATCATAATAGACATAGTTACTCATATGATCATGATTATCCTTAATCTTACAAACAATACTATTGTATGTTGTGTTGTATGTGTCTTCTCAAGTCAAAAAATTACTATTTTATGTTGTTGTATGTGTCTTTTGTAGTCAAAAGCTGGTCAAGATAGTTGGAAATCCTCTGGTAGACATGTATGCCAACCCAACTCACAATGGAATAATTGTAACTCAAACACTGACCTTGTGCAAGCTAAGGAAAAGATGCAAAGGACTAGTCATTTACAACTTTAGCCAAATATGAAGAACTGGTCACCAGAATAGGGGAATTGTCAAATCTCACCAATATGACATATTGTAGAAAGTTTTATTATAGTAAATGCAACTTTGACAATTAGGAAACATCTGCAGTCCCATGGTTCTTTCATGCTTAAGCATGTGCAAGTGAATGTTTTAAAACTGTACTAATTTCAATTTCTCTTTTAGATAGCAGACTAATTTTGTATTCTCTTGTGGATAGCAAATAGTCCTAATTGAATATGGTCTTAAACATAATGGAAAAAAATGGTTATATAGGCTCTTTTCAACTTTGGTGGTGCCTTGTGATAGTGTTGCTTTGATGGACTGCAAGGTTGGTTGGTTATGCACAAAAAGAGTTTATTGACATCAACTAACCTATTAAGTTGTTGGACTAGATGACCCCTGATATCAAACACAATAAATTGGCAATAGGCCATCAGAGCGACATATCTATCCCTTCAAATTCTATATACATGATAGAGATTCCTTTGATAACGAATATGGTAGGGATTATTTTGATACCGAATTGGGTAAAGGAAAATGGGCATGGATGGGTGTCTTTCGTCCCCTAACTCAAAGGAATTTCACTATTGTTTTAATATAATTTAAAGTAGCACCAGACAAGTTGAAAAAGAAAAAATAGTAACTTTGACTGTTAATTTACAGAAACATAATTAGCACACCAGCTAGATACAAACAAGCAGAACGAGGATGAAAATGAAAGAGATTCTATAGAGATGAAAACAAGTTGAAAAATAAAAACAAATTTTTTGAGGTAGTTTGAGTCAACAATACAAGGTTCACCTTTGCTTGAGTTAAAACGAGAGCTTATTTGGGGATGGCGATAGTGAAAATAAATGCATGGTCACTATAAAACTAGAAGCACAAAGAAAATGAGCAAGAAATTAAAACACACTGTTTTAGGGCCAAATGTAGACAATGTCCTTCAATACTTGTGTTGTTTTTGTTCAATCCCGATGCCCTCTCCTCTCCTTTCCTATCAGTGCTCACTTCACAGTGGACATAAAATGGTGTTTGCGGTGGGATTAAAACCGTTCAATTTTTGAACAATTAAAAACATTTAATGTGCAAATAAATTTTGTTGTGCGGGATTTTGACGTGGGAAATAGGGGCAGTTGATTCACACAGGAACAAAATCCCTCAAATGGCAAACCATAAATGGAAATGCTACGAATGATAGAGGTGGAGTTAAAGAGTGGGTGAACAGGAGAGGTGAGGTTAAAAGTGGGCCCGACCACCTAAGCGGTCAACGCTTAGAGTATGCCGGTTAAGCCGTCCCGTTCTAGCATACTTAATATTCGTTTGTGGGCTTTGTGCATTTGTTGTCCTTTACTTGGCCAGGAATAAATTTAGGTACTTCATTATCCCCTATACAATATACTAATGGAACCATGCTGCAAATGCATGCACACTTAATTTAAGTACTTTTTTCCTAACATGTTTATAAGTTTGAGCAATTCCAAGATTGAAAGACATCAGTTGGTTTTTTTATATTGTTATTCTAGTAAATTAAATTCCAGCACAAAATGTTGGTTGGAGTAAAAAATTATGTGATATTCAAATGTGTATGATTGTAAATTTTTTAAACAAGTTATCTTATGATCTGGTTGGGGTCTTATTGCACCTAGTTACAATGGTATAATTATTTTGGTAAAACCAATTTTTTAGAAAATAAGTACTCTCTTGTGTCTTGTGTCTTATGTCTCACCTAATTGAGCATCAATTACTATTACATGAGTATTTGTGTCGAGATTTTAAAAAGTAACAAGGTATATTCATTGAATGTTCTTTGCGTTAAGTTATTGCATCTATCTTTGAGTCATACATAATAGTTTCAAAATCAAGGTTATTAGTAGCTTGTTGTAGATTGATTATCTTATAACAAATATCTTGTCATAACATTTTTGTAACCATTTCTTGTTTATTAGAAGATCTTTTGATATGGAGAATTTGTGTAGGAAAATGGACATTTTGTACAAAAAGGTTTGATTTCTTTCTTTTAGGTTAATATTTATTACCAGTAAGATGAAACATGTTTGAGAATGAACACTAGTAGAATTTGGCAAATAAATGACTACATGACTAAAACATTTAGTCACAACAACTAAAAATGACTAAATTCTACTAATATTTTGCAACTCAGCTATAAATGAGTAATAAATAACTAACTTGGTCGTTGACTAAAAAAATATTTAGTCATACAAATAAAAATGACTAAATAGTTAGTCACACAAATAAAAGTGGGTAATTAAAAAATATATTTTGAGTTGAAAAATTATTGGCGAGATGCTAATCATTTCCTCTCCATTGCTGCAACTGAGAAATTATTAGCGGGATGCAAATATTTCCTTCGATGTCCTTTCGTTAGTTTGAGAGCTAAGAGCCTCACAAAGGAATGTAAGCTCGAACTGATATCTTTAGTATAAAAAATCCTTCATCTTGTTCTCGCCGAATTCTCATTAATGAACGAGTTTTCCATGTATGAAGAGGATTAGGGTTTGAAGTTCGGGCCTTTTAGCAGATGTTTGATGGAGAATAGAGGACTTCTTTGGCAAGTATAACTTTAGGACACAAGGATATTGGTAATGTAGTATTCAACTCAGTGCAGACTTCTTCTCATATTTTGGTGTTTTTTGAACTTATATTGAGAAGCCCTATAAAGCTTCCAAATGTAAGGGTTTTTATTTAAAATGTCATGTTTTTTGTTTAAAGCGGTAAATATGATGTTCTTTAGAAACATACAACTTCTCCTTAGTCCTCATCCATACACCAAGAGATCGAAATGGATGCTCATTATTGACTTCCTCTCTAATGTTTGGTAGTTGTGATAAAAGCTCCCAAGAAAAGTTAATTGCACTCCCACAAGATTGCCACACCAAACCCTTCAATCTAAGCTTAATTTCTATGGGAATTATAATTTTTTTTTTGACTCATTTAGTGATGTTAGTGTAATTAAATGTGTCAAGTACCCTGTCCTAGGTCTTAATTACACCTTAGTTAAGTTTACTTAGGGACCACATAGGAGTTGTTGGAGAATTTCCACCTTTGGTGGACTTATCTTCTTATTGCTTTATCACCTCCACCTTTCATGGACATATTATGTGATTAGGTCTCCACCTTTTGTAGGTGATCCACTATTTATGGTGGTTATCACATTATCACCTTTCCACTTTAGGTGGAGTGATAGGTTTTCATTTTTGTCTCATGTCATACGATTATGACACTTGCCATAATCTTATGCACTCCTATGTTCCCACCTTGGCTATATAACCAAGGGGTCTCTCATTATAAAACAATCATCATATCATTGACATTGAATATAGTTTATTCTTGTCGCATCATTTTTTTTCTTCTTTGTGCTTTCCATTTGGTCCATAGATTTTGGCATCCATAGCCAATTCTAACATGGTATTAGAGCATGTTTGATTCTAACATGGTATCAGAGCGGGTTGGGTGCCATTGGAGAGTCTTTTTATGAGGAGAGGTTTCAGATTTGGGGAGGTTCCATTTTTGGCTCTTTATTGCAGGTTTATATCAGAGCTTGTTGGTGCAAATCTAAGCTCACCATTGCATTCGGAAAGTTCGAGAAAGTCGATTTTGCCTTTTGTTTCATCCAAATCGGACATACGAGGCTAAATCTATGAGGGTTTGAAGCTGAATTATGGTTGCCAAATCTAGAAAGTGGCTGTGTTTTTGGAGCATTTTGGGTCAAATCCGACTCTGCCATCGCGTCCAAAAGGGCCAAAAACCTTAAGATCAATTTCCCAATCGTCTAAATTGAAGCAGTTGTTCGGTGAGGCAAATTTTTTTTTCAAAAAACCGTCAGACCCAAATCGCGTCATTATTGCAATCGATACAATTTTTACAAAAAAAATATTTTATTCACCAAATTTTTTTTTGAAATAGCAGGCGATTAAATTTTTTGTAAAATTTTTTTTGAAAAAAAAAAAAATTTATACAGCCTGCGGACTGTACAGCTCGGCCGAGCATGACAGACCCCGCCTACCTTCACCCTGCTAGCGCTTCCCACATTCCACAGGCTACAATACTGGCGGCCAGTTTAAAAGTCCGGCCACATTTTAATCACCGACGGGCCCATTCAATCCCATCACTGGTCAAACTTCATAATCCGACATCTTTTGCAAATCATCGATGGTCAAATCAAGCATATATGTAGAATCTATAAAGACTGCAGCCTCTATTAAGACAGCTACATACAACGTTAAAGGAAGTTGGGGTGTGGCCACGTGGCTCCCCACTAAACTTTTTTTTTCTAATTTTTTATTATTCTTTTTATGATAAGAAAAAAATCAAATTGTAATTTGCCAATCCTTTATTTTTAGCAAAATTTGGTAATTCTGCTAAAATTGGTGACCTCTATGCTAAATTTGGCGAAAGACAAATTTTGAAATTTTTGGCCCCTTCACGGATGAAGTTTTGAGTTTTGCAGCCCAATTTCGAAAGGTCATAATTCAATCATACAACCTCTTTTTTCAGTGCAATTTTTTTTTATTTGGGCTAATTTTCTGCGCTCTTCACAGTGGTGCAATTGGTTTTTGGTTTTGGCTTCTTCTTCTTTTTTTTCCAAAAAATGTAGATTCTCACAGGTGTTGTTGTTTCGTCCTCATTTTGGGAACTTTGGGAGCTCATAACTTGCTCCTACGGTAACATTTTAGGGTGATTTTTTTTTGAAAGTGCATGATTTTTCGTGTACTTTGCAGTGGTGTGATCAGATTTATTTGATATACTGTACTTTTTCACTGTGAGCTTGAGGCCTATTTTGGCAATTTGCATATACCAAGATCAAAGTCCACCTTGCTATTTGTGGCAGTGGCAATTGTAAACGCACTAAATAAAGTGCCAAATCAGATATTGTTTGGGGGGTTTCATGATTGAGTGATTTGGGGGGGTAATCTTTTACCTTTGTTGGTTTTTGTCTCTTGATTGGTCTATTGTGTGACTAAAGTTGAGGAGTTTAATATGGCCATCAAAATACATCTTGTTGTAATAAGGTTAAATCAATGGAATTTTTAGTCTTGGCGAGATGGAATCCTAACACATTGCAGGTGGCTTAATCTTTTGCCATATCTCTATGGAATAGTTCCTAAACCTTCATCAAAATGGAAGACAGTTGTGTGGGACATTAAAAAAACACATATCTTGGGATTAATTGGTTGTAATTGTGATATTGATACACTAATGGCCATTGATGGTATTGAGATTCCTCGTGACCTTATGACCAAATTTTGGGAGATGTATGGAGACTCGAATGAACCTCCATTCCCAGAGGATCCTGTTACAGATTGTCTTGTTCCACTTGTAGAGTTTCGACCTATTGATGATAAAACAGTTGAAACACTTTCTCATTGGGAAATGTACGGTAGTTTTGATGACACAAAACCTTCTCCTTCTCCTCCTACAAAGACATCTATTGAGACTTTAGTTTCTATGGCTCCTACTCTAGATTTAGAGGGTTCATCTTCTTCATCTATGAGTCAACATCTTGAGGTTGAAGAGTCTTGTGATCTAGCATTGGCAGAATCATCCATTGTTGTACCTGAGGATGCTTGTGATTCCACAGTTTGGGTTCCTTGTGATTCAGTGCAACAGGACATACATTGTCTTCCAGATATGGCTACTTTGGATGGCTTTTTGACAAGTATTTCAAACTTGTTTGTGGAGTCTCATCTTGTAGATTTGGGGGAAACCATTGATGACATTCATCTTCTCTTTGATGAAGGTGCTCCTTCTTCAGTTGTTGTGAGGGAACACTCTAACCCTCTTGTTCATTCTCTACATGATCATTCTTTGCAGTTTGGCATGAGTGTGGATACTTTTGGACAACATTTGGAGGAGGCTTCTTTGTCTTTAGAGGGGATATCTTTGTCTTTGGATCATGTTCTACATTCATCTCTACTAGATGTTGGATTGTACTCTTCAGCAGTGTGGCCTATAACACCTGTTTGGAGTGTGTCAGCTTTCAACATCGACATGGAGACACTTGAGCATGATTCAAAGACATCATACATCTTGCATACATTCCTGGTTTTGTTTCTTCCTAAGGGGAGGAACGTTGTTCAACAAAATTGGATCATTTTCAACATTCAATGTTGAGCTTCTACCATCATTGCAGGAGACTCAAAATTGAGGGGGGTTGCCTCATCTCTCTTCTACTTCTCTCTTATGGGGGGGTCTTTTTCCTCACATGAGGTTTTTACCTTCTCATGCATCATTGAGAATATTTCCTTATTGTATTTCATCTCTCTTTTGGGGAGGAGTTTTGTCCCACTAGGTTTTCTCCTTTTCTCCATTTGTGAGAGATTGCATTGCATTTGTACATGGGTACCTAACATGGCCTAGTTGTCAGGACCCATATTTCATTGTTTGCATTTGTGTACATTCTTCCTAAGTTGCACTTAAGGGGGGGTGTTAGTGTAATTAAATGTGTTGTACCTTGTCCTAGGTCTTAATTACACCTTAGTTAAGTTTACTTAGGGACCACATAGGAGTTGTTGGAGAATTTCCACCTTTGGTGGACTTATCTTCTTATTACTTTATCACCTCCACCTTTCATGGACATATCATGTGATTAGGTCTCCACCTTTTGTGGGTGATCCACTATTTGTGGTGGTTATCACATTATCACCTTTCCACTTTAGGTGGAGTGATAGGTTTTCATTGTTGTCTCATGTCATACGATTATGACACTTGTCATAATCTTATGCACTCCTATGTTCTCACCTTGGCTATATAACCAAGGGGTCTCTCATTATAAAACAATCATCATATCATTGACATTGAATACAGTTTAAATTCTTGTCACATCATTTTCTTTCTTCTTTGTGCTTTCCATTTGGTCCATAGATCTTGGCATCCATAACCAATTCTAACAAGTGGCAATGATGATGTTAATTCTTCAACACCTACACTTTGATATGGACTTAGGGCCTGCTTCTACCTCCAACCATGTTTTCCATTGGTTTTATCCTCCTTCAAGATGAGTCTTCCTCTCACATGGTTATTTTCAATGCTTGTGATATAAATTGGGTTTTGTTTGACATTATGGTTTTATGATTTGAGGATCACCATACTAAGTTAGAATCTTTTGGTGTGCTTATTGGTCAACTAGAATTCATAGTGAGTTCATGAAAGAAAAATTGTTCCACTACTTGTTAATTAGAAGTTTAATTTTTATATAGCTATAAAAAAGCATTTCATTGTTCATATATACTAATATAGTTATTCCTTGTGCAAAAATTTTCAATCATCATTTTATTTTGTACTGCAACTATTGGTAGCATATATATATATATATGAAAGTACAACTCCAGATCTGTCAAGATCAATGTTGCAACAAAGGATGAAGAACTATAACTACTATCATAACTACAACTTAATCAGGATTAATATAGTATTGCCCCCATATTCTTATATGAATAGATACATTTGTGGAACATGTCCTTAACATATGATCTAACATGTATGTATGACTTAGAATAGCTTAGGCTAGCATAATGAGCATAAGGAGATGATAAGAAGTACATGTATGAGAGATGAAAAATTGATATATTATTATATATGATATATGCTATCAGTGTTATACTTCATGTACATATGTGTGTGTTAATTCATTAAATAATTTAATCTACATTTCTGTTTTTCATCACCACTAATACTTTTGACAATAACAAAAATAAAGTCAACCTCTTGATTTGATATTTCTTGCTAACAACAAGCATTTTGGTTAGGCACAAAATGGGGTTTTGAATATTTTTGAACAATTGGAATTTGCAAATATAAAACTAAAACTGAACAACCTTACCAACTTGCTCCTAGATAATGCAAGTCTTGAATTTTTGTTAAACCATCAAAATACTTGAAAGAATATTTTTTTATTTTTAGAGTATGTTGCAGTTAATGCCTTGATTCGCATGTATGATGAAGGTTGAGGGATTGGGTAATAATTTAAATGTTCACTGTTAAGCTTCAATTAGTATCTTTCTTGGAGACAAAAATATCTAAGATAATATCTATGTACAAAACATCAAGTCTGAAATGGCCAAACAAGACAACCTGGAATCTGGATAATAACATTAGTAAGCAATTGGCTATTCTCACAAAAAAAATTAGTAAGTAGTTAGTTTCACAACCAATTTTGCAACACTAGGGTGGATCTATAGAATAACCCAATCACGTACTCCTAAGTCCCATGGTAATTTCCTATTCAAATTATATTCCTTGAATTTAGGGGTGCTTCCAGGCATTCACTTTTCAGATTTCCACATACTCCCTCTCCCCTGCATCCCCAAAAAATAGAATTGGAGGGCTCAATGAAACATTGAACCATAGAGAGATGCATAAATGTGTCTGAATGTGTAGCTACTTCCCAAGTCAATGTATTGGTACTTGAAAATATAAAGAGAAAATAATACAAAATGTCTCTTCAATGGTTGTAAATTGTTCATATCCAGGTTTGCTTAGTGTTTTTTTCTTTGCTTTATGTTTAGGAAAAAAAATATTTTAAATGTCCCCAAATCCAGGGAGCATGCTCTGTAATTAAGGCATGTCTCAACCTTGCACTAGTAGTATATGGGGTACATACAAGTAAATACAAGGTCTAATTCAACAATTTTTGAACTGATGTAAATTTCCATACACTCGTGATTGAGAGAGATCTGCATATAAAATTTACTCTATACATATATATATATATATATATATATATATATATATATATACATTTGTATATTTGTGTTTATGTATATACACATATACATGTACTTGTGTGTTTGTATCTATATACACATAGACACATATATGCATGTAAAAATGTGTAGACTTCTATATATAAAGAGATGAGTGTAACAATGATAGCTCATTGAAAGAATCACTTGAGTATTAAATATTCCAAGTGGTTAATCCTAAAAGAAAAGATATCTAATAGAGTGTATATATGCATGTACATAAGTGGATATGAATATGCATGAAAATGTCTGTAACAAATACATTTTGAAACATATTAGATGTGAATGTGCTTCAAGTCTATCTCTACCACACAAGACATCCTTTATATAATGGTGTGTATATCCCCAAACAATCAATATGCTAGGTGACCAGGCAACCAACTCAATAACATTGTAGAAAAATTCCTTGCTTAGATTATCAGGGATTTAGGAGTTCACATTGCCTCCAATATACATATTCTATTTACAAATTTACATAAAATTCTAGACATTTTTCTTCCCATGCTCCCATATTTCTGCATCCTCCAATACATTCAAATATAAACTGATTGGGTCTAAAACAACCTTTATCTGTTTCCGATTTTATTCAGGTAGTACATTCAAAGTTTACCCTCAATTAGTTTTTCTTGGTGCTCTATGTTTGATCTACTAAATTTATTAGATAAGATTTGTGTTTTTGTCATTTAAATGAAGAAATGTACCTATTTTCCATGTAATTTTAGAACATGATTGTACAGATTGAAGGATAAGTTTGTATATTTTTATGAACATAGTTGTAGACATTCAAGGTTGAATTTGTTTGTTTCTTTTCAATATTTTAATGGATATTGTTTGATATTATAATGTACCAAGACACTTGAGGTTTATAAAGTATTTTAAATGTAAACTATGTTTGATATTCTATTAGTGTCGTCAAGTGTCCTAGTACCAAGAGTGCATGAAATGATGAATGACAACAATCACTTGTTTGAATGAGTAATTAATAACAGTTCTTGAGCCCCTCTAAGAGATTTTCATGCAAGAAGATTTAGTTTACTCCTCCAAGACATCAGTTGAGATTATCAAAGAGTTTCAATGAGAGAAATTAGCATGTTTGTCGCTTCTACGCCTAGAAGAAGGTGAAGCCAACTGAAGCATTGAAGAAGCAGTTGTACTCCTTGTTCTCCTTTTGAAGAAATCTTCATTGTTTCTCTCACACAATTAGTTACTTTTCTCTTATACCTTGTTGTAATTAGGTAGAAGATGGGGAGCAACTAGACTTTTGGTATCAATTTCTGCATTTATCGAATTTCTATCACATGCTTGAGCCTTCACAATCAATAAAATAACTAATTATTGCCTTTCTCTTGTATGGTTCCATTTTGTTTTCTTAAAGAATTATAGGTTTCTCTTGTGGATATCAGTTCATTTCACAACTACACCTTTCCCTCTGTCTCCCTCTCTCCTCCCTCTTATCTCTCTCACTCCATTATCCATCTATCTCCCTCTCTCCTTCTCTCCCCTTCTTCTCAATATCTCCCTCCTCTACCTCTCTCTCAATTTCTCTCCCTCCCTCTCACTATCTCCCCCTCTCTCACTATCTCCCCATATCTCCCTCCCTTGATTCCTTCCTATCCCCCTATCCCCCTATCTATCTCCACCTCTCTCTACCTCTCTCTCCCTTTCTCTTCCCGTATATCTCTTTCACTCTTAGTTTCTCTTCTTATATATCTTTATCTCTCTTTCCCTCTCTCCATCTCCCCTATTTCTCTCTACCTCTCTTTATCTATATTTGTCTATCTCTAATTCTCTTTGCTTGTTTATCTCTCTCTCCCTCTACCTCTCCCCTTCTCTATATCTCCTTATATCTTTCTCTCTATCACTCTATCTCACTGTCTACATCTCTATATCTCTCCCTCTCCCTCCCTCTATATCTCTCTAGATATCTTCTTCTCTATCTCTCCCCCTTTATCTCCCCATCTCTCTACCTTTATCCCTCCCTCTACTTCTATCTCTTAATCTTTTTTTCTCCCTCTTCCTCTTCCTCTCTATTTGCATCTCTACCTCAATTTTCCTCTCTTCCTCTTTATCTCTAGACATGAATCCCTCTCTCTATCCATCCATCTCTCTCCCTCTCTCTTTCTAGACCTCTATATCTATACCTCTTTGACTATCTATCTCTATCTCTCCATATTTCTTCTTCCATCTCTCTACCCCTATATCTCTTCCTCTCTCTACCTCTCTCTATATCAATTTCTATCTCTATATTTATCTTTCTATCTCTCCTCTCATTATTTCCCCCCTCTCTATCTCTATATATATTTATCTCTTCCATATGTATCTCTATCTCCTCTCTCTCTTTATCTCTCCCTCTCCTTCTCTCCATATCTCTTTCCTTCTCCATCTCTATCTTCCTCTCTATTTTTATATCCTTACCACTCTCTCTCTCTTCCCCACTTTATCTCTCTCTCTCTCTCTCTCTCTCTCTCTCTCTCTCTCTCTCTCTATTGCAAGCATATCATGAGCCTATTGGCAATGGAGCCTTATTATCTTTTGATTAAGAGGTTTTTTCCAATCATGTTGGGATCTCTAAAAGTCGATGTATAGTTAATTTAAAGCTACAACTTCTCCATTGTGATTTTTTTTGCACAAACATCATTTGATAAATGGCCTACCAATTGACCTCATGTACTGCACAAATGTATGCAACAAATATATCAAATTTTCCCTGATTGGCCTTCCACACCTCTTCGGCGTACCCATTGTACACCAATGTGCAATTGCTAGTTATATTATATTACATTATATTATTATAGTTATAAAAGAGATGAGGGGAGGCCTAAAAAATAAATAATGAAAATTAGGAGATGAGGGAAGGCATGATAAAAGAGGGGTCAATTTAGAAAATGCAAACTAATAGAAATAAAAAAATATAGAAGGTAAGGGTTGTAGTTCAATTGATTGAAAGTAATTTGTGAAAATGATATGCTCCTTGATTATACCATCCACTAAAGTTCAAACTAAATTTTGAATCCAAATTTATTATCTAAAGTAAATATATTTATTTATTATTATATATGATTTAATTTAACATAATATAAACTATTACATATATTTAAAAAAATATTATAAAATAAAATTCTAGATTTATAACTATATTATATATTTAATATTTATATATATGTTATTTAATTTATAAATAAAATCTATATTATTATATAGAGATGAAGAAAGAAGAGGAGAAAGAAAGGAAAACATAAAAAAAAACATGAGAGAGATTTATATATTAATCTATGTTGTATTATTGGTGCCTCTAGAAGGAAAATATTTGATTCCCAGGTTGTAACAAATGCTAATGATTGCTAGGCTTAGTTTAAAATGCCTCCCAAGTTCACGTTTAAGGGCGCTGCACCGGTCATCTCCAGTCTGGTGGGTCCCAATATGATGTTTTATATCCGTTTAAGTTTATACATGCCTTTTACATGCGTTTGGGTATCCAAGAAATCACGCGGACAATAGCTTCCTAGAAAATTTGAATTTTCGATGCACGGATGAAGTATGTCAGGGAGCATGATAAAAAATGATGGACAATTCTTGCTCATCAGTAAAGAATGTTCTAAACATGATTTTAGTTAAATAGAATTATCTCCTTCTGGATGATAATCACGACAAACAAGCACTGCAAAAGCAGGGGTTTCTCCAAATTGTTTAGAAGCAACTAAACCAACTCACTGAAATTCTTCTGATTGCTCTGAACATTCCAAAGCCCTTATTCATTCAGAGTTATTATGGCCATGGCATTCTTCGGTTTGGTAGCAGCCCTGTTCTTCGTCATGGTTTGGGTTTCTTGTCCAGGACCTGTGGACGCGAGTTTAGAGTATGCACGCCCCCAGTTAAAGCTGCAGGACCCTGTGGTAATCTTGGTATCTGCAGATGGCTTTCGGTTCGGGTATCAGTACAAAACTCATACCCCCAACATCCACAGGCTCATCTCTAATGGTACCAGTGCAGAGACAGGTATGATACCTGTTTTCCCAACCCTTACTTTTCCAAACCATTATTCTATTGTAACTGGGCTTTATCCTGCCTGGCATGGAATTATCAACAACTATTTTAGGGACCCCCAAACAAATGACACCTTTACTACGAAAAGTCATGAGCCTAAATGGTGGCTGGGAGAGCCCCTGTGGCAGACTGTGACCAAACATGGGCTGCAGGCTGCTGCTTATTTTTGGCCTGGCTCTGAAGTTGTGAAGGGCCCCTGGACTTGCCCCAAAAAGTTTTGTCCACGGTATAATGGGTCTGTTCCCTTCGAGGAAAGAGTGGATACTGTGTTGGGCTATTTTGACCTGAAACCGTCGGAGATGCCCAGATTCATAAGCCTCTATTTTCAAGATCCTGATAGTCAGGGTCACGAGGTTGGGCCAGATGATCCCCAGATAACCGAGGCAGTTGCTCATGTTGATTCCTTAATGGGGAGACTCATGAATGGGCTTGAACGAAGAGGGGTTTTGGAGGATGTGACTATTATCATGGTGGGAGACCATGGCATGGTGGGCACTTGTGATAAGAAGCTCATCTTTTTGGAGGATTTGAGTCCTTGGATTACGATTCCTTCCGATTGGGTAGAGTATTACAGTCCTCTGCTTTCCATCAGGCCTTCCCTGGGAGTTTCTCCGTCTGAAGTGGTGGCAAAAATGAGAGAAGGCTTGAATTCTGGCAAGGTGAAGAATGGTGAGTATCTGAAGGTTTTTCTGAAAGAAGATCTACCAGCTCGGCTTCATTACTCGAGTAATGACAAGATTTCCCCCATCATTGGGTTGGCTGCTGAAGGGTTCAAGATTGAGCAGGCGAACTCCAAGAGTCAAGAATGTGCAGGAGCGCATGGTTATGATAATGCATTCTTTTCTATGAGGACAGTTTTCTTTGGCCATGGTCCTCGTTTTGCAAGGGGGCGAAAAGTGCCATCTTTTAAGAATGTTGAGATTTATAACCTCATCACTTCTATTCTCGGCATCCCTGGAGCACCTAACAATGGCACTCAATCTTTTGGAAAGTCAGTTCTACTGCCTCATTTCTCTGGTTGATCTGAATTCGTAATATCAGATGTTGCTGTCAATGGATTATCAAATCTTCAAGTTTAAGCTGAGTAAATGATTTTATTAGTAATATCTGGAATTTAGAGGTAATTATAGTCACCTCTGTTGATTCTCTTGCCAAGAACAATGTGTAGAGGAAGGAGATAAACTGTTTATGTTAAAACTACCGAACTGTTAAAATCTTAGGTCGTTTGGTAAGGATCAGTTGCAATATTGTGAGGATTTGTTCTTCTTGTCTCCAATTTGCTACATTTTTCCTTTTATTTACGTTGCTTTTATTACTACTGACATGTTCTAGCTTACTTAAATTTCGTTTGTGGGCTTGGTGCATTTGTTGTTGTTCTTTACGTGTTTCATTATCCCCTATAAAGTATATTAATGGAACCATGCTGCATGCACACTTAATTAAAGAACCTTTTCTGACATGTCTATAAGTTTGAGTGTTTCTAAGATCGAAAGATATCAGTTGGTTTTTTTTATTGTTATGCAAATAAATTAAATTCTTTTTATTGATTGATCAAAGCACAAAATGTTGGTCGGAGTTAAAATTATGTGATCTTTGAATTTGTATGACTGTAAATTTTCTCTGCTTGTATAAAACAAGTTATCCTTTATCTAGCCAGGGTCTTATTGCGCCTAGTTACAATGGTATAATCCTTTTGGTAAAGCAAAGTGTTGTAGAAAACAAGTACTTTATTGTGTCTTATGTCTCATCCAATTGAGCATCAATTACTATTCCATGAGTATTTGTGTTGAGATTTTAAAAAGTAACAGGTACACTCATTGAATGTTCTTTGTGTTAGGTTATTGCATCTATTCTTAAGTCATACATAATAACATTAAAGTCAGGATTATTAGTAGTTTGTTGTAGATTGATTATCTTATAACAAATATCTTTATCATTACATTTTTTTAACCATTTTCTGTTTAATAGAAGATTTTTTGAATTGGAAAATTTGTGTAGAAAAATGGTTTGGACCTTTTCTATAGAAGGTTTAATTTCTTTCTTTCTTTTAGAATAATATATATTACTTGTAAGATGAAAGCCATCTCAAACCAAATCCTAGAAATAGACTTAAGTTTGAAAGTTACAAAATGAAATAACTTTTTTCTATCATGTTTATAAGTTTGAGTGATTATAAGATCGAAAGATATCAGTTGGTTTTGTTTATTGCTATGCAAGCAAATTAAATTCTCTTTATTGATTTCTCGAAGAACAAAATGCTGGTTGGAGTTAAAATTATGTGATTTCGAATTTGTATGATTGTAAATTTCTTCTGCTTGTATAAAACAAGTTATCCTTTATCTAGCCAGGGTCTTATTGCACCTAGTTACAATGGTATAATCCTTTTGATAAAGCAAAGTGTCTTTAGAAAATAAGTATTGTGTTGTGTTGGTATAATCCTTTTTGTGTAAAGCAAAGGGTCTTATTGCATTTGGTTACAATGGTATAATCCAATTGAGTATCAATTACTCTTCCATGAGTATTTGTGTTGGGATTTTAAAAAGTAATATGGTATACTCATTGAATGTTCTTTGTGTTAGGTTATTGCATCTATCCTTGAGTCGTAAATAATAGCATTAAAGTCAAGGTTATTAGTAGCTTGTTGTAGATTGATTGTCTTATAACAAATATCTTTATCATTGCATTTTTTAACCATTTTTTGTTTATTAAAATATTTTTTGATTTGGAGAATTTGTGTAAGAAAATGGTTTCGACATTTTCTTTAGAAGTTTTAATTTCTTTCTTTCTTTTAGGTTAATATTTATTATCTGTAAGATGTAACCCATCTCAAATCAAATTCTGGAAATAGACTTAAGTTTGAAAGCTACCAAATGAAAAATATGAGGCTAGATGAATCATATAAAAAAAAAGCATAGAAAGAGATGCCATATACAAAGAAGTTGACTGCCTAAAATTTCCTTGATGGGTCTATTGTCACTTTGTGCCCCCATATCTTCTCTCATTTGTTACAACAAATCTTGTAATAAATCTACTCATACACCATATTAACCACTTTGCTTTTTTAACTTGAAGTAAATAAATCAATTCCTTAAAAATAGGGAACTAAAAAAATTTCTTTTCTAACTTTATAATTTGCATTTTGCATAATAGAAAACATAAAACATTTCATAACTGAAACAACATTACTTTACAACTTGTAAAAATAGTAAAATTTCATAAAGAGTAATTATCATACTTTTTAAAAGTACTATCTTGTTTAACAATTAATAAATTAAGATTTATGTAATAATTACATTAATTTATTAATTGTTTATAAGGGGCAAATTTATTTCTACAACATTGATAAAATAAACATATGTATAAATAACATAAGAGTTTAACTATCTAACAATTATATTTAAGAGTTAAAAATATTCTAAAAAGGAAAAAGTTTTTATATTGTATTTTGCAAAATATTTTAAATCAATAGATATTTTTATAAGAAATATTATATGTTAAATATATTTGTTAAATGTTATGCTCCCTTACAAATAAATATATTATATTCCTTTATAATAGTTTTTTTATGACTTATTTTAATAATTCAAAATGCTCTACATAATTATATATAAAATATAGTAAGTCAAGCTATACAATCCAATAAAATTTTAAAATTATAAAATATGATGTAAAATTAAAAAATGGGGTCTCATTAATTTGTAAGAGGAAGTGAGGATTTTTAGATGATAATTTATAGCAATAAATATGTAACTAGAAATTAAAATTTAAAAAATGTCATAAAAGTTCACATTTATGACATAAAAAGTTTGTAATCATCGAGAAAAAATTTAGACTTTCTCTCCAATTTATTTCATAGACAAAATATTCATTTTTTTCTAAATAATAGGGACCTAAAAAAACACATGAAGTTTGGATTTGGTAGCATGTGGTTCATTAGATATATTAAAAAAATAATATATCTATTTTGTTTTATCAACCAAAAAAATCTTTGTATTTTGTTATTTTTGAAATCATATTCCAAGAAGTCTTTAGTCCATGCATCAAAAAAACCATTAGTCATTCAATATAGTTCAAACCATATGATAGAGCTTTGGCAATTAGGGGAAATTATATAGGCCCCTTGTGACCAACATGCTTAACATTTACATTCTATTGGTTGCCTCCTCGAATTTTTCGCATTTAAAGAAGAGTTGCAACATTTTTTTAATCTTCAATAATTGTATCCTTTGATAGATCAACTTTCAAAGCAAAGACAATATAACGTATACCTTTGTTGAGCTTGGCTTGTTCATTCATCAATAGATGGAGGTGGTCTAAGTAATAGTCATGAAAGACCTTAACATGGTTGATGATGTTGTTGGTATGTGGCAACTGATCATGCTATACTACATACACTTTTTAGTACTATAATATAATATTGGATGGATTTGATTTTATGGATGTAGCCCAAATTGGGTGAACCACGTTAAATTCTCTGTGTTGTCTTCTATGTGTGCTTTATTACTCTATTTTATTGTTCAAATATGCATTTAACTTGTTAGATATCTACCTTCTAACCCTAACAAGTGGTATTAGAGTGAGGTTATTTTCGATTATCATCTACAAGAAAGTCTCATGGTTGAGTGAGAGTCTCACGGTTAAGTGGGAGCAATGGCAGACGCGGGTAAGTTGAAGGTTGAGAAGTTCAATGAGCAGAACTATCAGTTATGGAAGATGCAGATGGAGGACTACCTCTATCAAAAGGATTTATGGCGGCCATTGGAAGGGAAAACCAAGAAACCCACATCAATGTTAGATGAGGACTGAGATATTTTGGATAGGAAGGCACTTGGCAGTATTCGTTTATGCCTAGCACAATCGGTGGCATTCAATATTACAACAACAAAGACAACTCAAGAGTTGATGGAAACCCTAGTGAAGTTATATGAAAAGCCTTTCACTTCAAATAAGGTATTTATTATGAAGCGTTTATTTAATATGAAAATGGTAGAAAGTGGGTTAGTTGCTGATCATTTAAATGAGTTTAATATGGTTACCAGTCAATTAACTTCTGTAAAAGTAAATTTTGATGAAGAAGTTAGGGCTCTTTTGATTATGTGTTCTTTGCTTGAAAGTTGTAATAGCTTGGTAATGGTTGTTAGCAATTCTGTTTTTGGTTCGAATACATTGAAGTTTGATGATGTTGTTGGTGTTATTTTGAGCGAGGAGAATTGTAGGAAAAGATCAGGTGGAACATCCACATCGGACAATGTTTTGAATGCAGAATGCAGGGGCATAACAAAGGAGAGGAAACAATTCTAGAAGTCGTGGGAATTCACGAGGAAAATCAAGGGACAGAAGGTCCCAATCCAGAGACAAGAGGGATTGCTGGTACAATGGTAAGCCAGGTCATTTAAAGAAAGATTGTTGGTCTCAGAAAAATAAAGGAGACAAAAAGGAAGGAAATAAAGAGGCAAATGTGGTAAGTAATAAATTTGATGAGGATGCTTTGCTTCTTTCCTTTGACAATATTGATGATTCTTGGGTGCTAGATTCAGGGGCTTCATTTCATGCTACACCCCATAGAAATTATTTTCTTGATTATGTCCAAGGGGATTTTGGGCTGGTTTATTTGGGAGATAACGAACCTTGTTAGATTGTTGGAAAGGGAAGAATCAAGATTAAGTTGCAGAATGGGAATCATTGGCTACTACATGAGGTAAGGCACGTTCCAAAGTTATAAAGAAATTTAATTTTTGTGGGGGAACTAGATGATGAAGGTTGTGTTGTTACATTTAGTGATAAAAATTAAAGGTTACAAAAGGTGCCTTAGTGGTAGAAAAAGGTGTGAAAGTAGGCTCCTTATATCTTTGTATAGGTCATACTGTTCCTTCTACTTTAGCTATTGCAGATAAAAATCAATGTTCAGAAACAGTTGTTGCAATTCAATAGGCATAAAATTAGATAGTTGCTATGGATTTCGAATCAACATTATGGCATAATAGACTTGGGCATATGAGTGCAAAAGGTATGAAAGTGCCTCATTCAAAGAATGTTTTACCAGGTCTAAAATGTGTTAATATGGATTTCTGTGAAAGTTGTGTATGGAAAACAAAAGATAGTTATTTTTCTCAAAGATGGGAAACAAAAGAAAAATGAGAAATTGGAGCTTGTGCATATAGATGTATGGGAACCAGCTCAAGTATCTTCTCTTGGTGGCTCTTAGTATTATGTTACATTCATTGATGATGCAACTAGGAAGGTATGGATTTATTTCCTTAGGCAAAATCTGATGTATTTGAAACTTTTTTAAAAATGGAGAAGCTTGGTTGAGAATGAGATAGGTAAAAAGTTAAAATGTCTCAGATTTGATAATGGTGGCACGAGTATTGCAGCAAAGAGTTTGAAGATTATTGTTCCTCTAATGGTATTCGTAGGCAGAAAATGGTTCCAAGGACTCGACAAGAAAATGGAGTGGTTGAGCACATGAATAGAACAATAATGGAGCGTGCACGAACTATGAGATTGCATGTTGGGCTTCCTTTAAACATGTGGGTAGAGGTTGTAAACACTTTTGTTTATTTAATTAATAGAGGTCCCTCTAATCCTTTGGGTTGTGGTATTCCAAAGGAAGCTTGGATAGATAAGAAGGTGAGTTATTCTTTTCTCAAAACCTTCGATTGTGAAGCATTTGCACATGTAGATTTTGAAAATAGAACCAAGCTTGATACAAAATCAAATAAATGCATATTTGTTGGATATGGCATTGATGAATTTGGTTATAGGCTTTGGGATTTTGAAAATAAGAAAATTGTGAGAAGTAGGGATGGCATATTCAATGAGAAAGTGTTGTACAAAGATCTATTGCAGTAGCATGAGAAGACAAACAATGATCATGCAGTGCTAGATGATATTACAAACAACAATGTTCCAGTGGTTCCCCATGCTCTGCAACAACAACAACAAGAAATACCTCAAACTCCAGTGAATGTTAGGTGATCTTCAAGGATAAGTAGACCTCCAAAAATATTTTTTCCCTCTTTGTATTCTATTTTATTAACTGATGTTGGTGAACCAGAATGTTATTATGAAGCTATGTAGGTGGATACCAAGGTTCAGTGGGTGCATGGAATGGAAGAAGAAATGGAATCCTTGCTGGAAAATTAGACTTGGGAATTATGCAAGTTGCCTACAGGAAAAAAGGCTCTACCAAACAAATGGGTTTACAAGGTGAAAGAGGAGGATGGAGGTAAGAAAAGATTTAAAGCTAGATTAGTTGTAAAGGGATTTGCACAAAAAAAAGGTATTGATTTTGATGAAATATTTTCTCCAGTTGTTAAAATGACTTCTATTCGTACTGTTTTAAGTATTGTGGTTGTTGAAGATTTGCATTTATAACAACTTGATGTTAAAACTGCCTTTCTCCATGGTGATTTGGAAGAGGAAATATATATGGAACAACCACAAGGATTTGAGTTCAAAGGTAAGGAGAAACTAGTGTGTAGATTGAAGAAAAGTTTATATGGCTTGAAGCAAGCACCTCAGCAATGGTATCTTAAATTTGATAGTTTTATGGCTGAGCAAGGCTACAACAGGTGTAATTTAGACCATTGTGTTTATTTTACGATGTTAGGTGCAGATAGCTACATTATTTTATGTTTATATATTGATGATATGCTTGTAGCGGGGTCTAACATGGATCACATAAAGGAGTTAAAACAACAGTTAGCAAATTCATTTGCTATGAAGGATTTAGCGGCAGAAAAATAAATCATGCTATATTGTCATCGAAAAAGAAAAAAGCCGACTTTGTAAACCCTAATTTTTGGAAGCTTCTAAAAGCTTGTTATAAGTGGCTGGGATGGAGAGTTGCAGTATGGCATTATTTGCGATATTGTAATATGTTTTGTACTAGATAATAAAATCATTGGATGGCTACGGTTTTGTGGATGTAGCCCAGATTGGGTGAACCACATTAAATTCTCTATGTTGTCTTCTATGTGTGTTTTATTACTCTATTTTATTGTTCAAATCTGCATTTAACTTGTTAGATATCTGCCTTCTAACCCTAACAGATGTCTCTTATATCCAAATGAATCATAAATGTTCTAGCCACTATGGACAACATGGATGCAGACCTAAGTATCTATGTCACATTAAAAGCATTTCTCTTTTTAATATACTGACTATGGCCTAGGAATAGAGAGCCTACTACCTCTCGGATATCAACACATGACTTGACATCCATATCTTCTGCTATTCTCCACATGTGTAGAATTCATGTGCACAACTTAAGTTTTTTATTTCCCATTCCATGTACTCTACAAAGTTCTTTGCTGTCATATTTGCATAATCTTTGCTATTGATGATGTTGCTTTGTATATTTTTATTTCACACCTCCTTGGCTCTCTTTTTCCCTTTTTTCCATGCCCCCAAAATTACGACACTAACAACCAGATATGTGTAGGATCATGATGGGCCAAAAAGTGGCAATATGATGGGTATGTGGCTGACGACTTTTCTTTTACCCAAAATTGATAAAACAAAAAAGGTTTTTAGAGGGGATTATCAGCTTTCCACCAATATAAACTACGATTTACTTTGAATTTAATAAATAATTATTATTCATTTTCTATTGAATTGCGACTAAAGTCCTGATTGATAGGCTGATTGAAAAACATATATAGCTTTTAAACGCTATCATATTTTTTGAATCCAAAACATGCATCACATTCTATGCTTCACATACTATAAGATCAAAAATAAATAAATAATAATTTCATGAACTTTTGACCAAGTTAAGGTGGTCAGACATACGAGTCTTTATATATTTTTTAAGTTGTAATAAAAAAATTATAATTAATTATTTAATTGGAAACAAATTACAAAAAAACATGCATCACATCGGTACATGAGTCCTCTACTTATATCTAGAATCTTATAAAGAAATATTATCATTTTAATGTGGTTAGGCTGGTCAGACAAACATCTACTTGTTATTTTTTCCTTGAAATTTAAGTACTACTATATTGAAATTTCAAATTTTCACCAAATAGATTTTATTTTTTTGTAAATAAACCTAGTAGTTTAGAAAGTACATTCAATTTTCTGCAAATTCTATTCTTACATATTTTTGAAATAATATAGATAACTTATTCAAATTTTTATGTCAAGTTGCCTAACTCTGATTTTTTTGAATTTTTTGCCACTTAAGGGCCTATTTTTTCCATGATGATCCTGCACATACCCAATTCTTGTTCCTGAATATTGAAATACATATATGAACAGAATGAATAACAATAACAATATAAATATTAGTAATTTAATATTATTATAATTATAATTATCTAATATAACAAAATAAATATTAATGGTTTGATATTATTATTATAATTATATAAAGCATAAAATAATATTAAAGGTAGATTAGTAAGGGAGATAAGTCTAAAATCAACCATTGCAAAGATTTTAAGGTTTGTGATTAATAATAAAGAGGCAACAACCAGATCTCCCTTAGCAGTAGTTAATAAATACTAGCAACAATTATTGTCTATGCAAATACCAATGATTAAAAGGAGGAAAATAAGTTAAGATAGTGAAAGGCATAACGCCACTCATAAGACAAAATTCTTAACTAAAGGAGGAGGTGCAATTTAGTTTTAAAGGGAATCAATTATTAATTAAGTCCTAAGGTAGCAATTAGGCTATAGAGAGATGTGCCCCTCACTGAGGGAAAGACGTGACAAAAAAATATGTCTTTTCCCTCACAATGGAGGGTATAGAGGATTAGCATTAAGAAGAAGGACATGCAACAACAAGAAAAATGGGAAGGATTCAGAAATAAATCTAGCATTTGGGAAATGCCACAACAATTAGTGAGTGGTGTATTTAGTCATAAAATTATATATATAAGTTGATATAAAGTGATTATTGGAAGATTGAAATCAATTATTGATATATATATAGATATTACATATTAGATATGTAATAATGCAATAATGATGCTTGCAACAGTTATTGAGTCTTATAAGTTGTATGTTTCTTTAATACAAATATGGATAATAGATTTTTATGCATTGATTTACACTAACAATATCCTCTAAATATTAAGGAAAAATCGATTAGAGAAAGAAAACATACAAATAAGGGAACAAAGAGGAATCAATCTATACATTAGAAGAGATTGTTGTTGTCAGATATTCATATATACATTCAAGTGTATTTTTGTCATTCATTATCTTACATCTATAAAAATATTTCCATGCATAATAAAAGAATATTTAGTGTGTGATTTCTTATGATAGAATAGAAGATATGTTTGAATGTTTGGAACCCACCTTGTAGGAAGGGCCTTAGGTGTAAGAAAAAGGGGTAAATGAGGCTAATAGGTAGCCAACTAGAGGGCACTTATAGAGAGAGCTAAGTTACCCATTTATGGCCCCCACCCAACTCCACAAGATGGCAAGTGCCTTCAAAGGGTTGAGACACTGATGGGGAAAGAAAATACAAGTCATCAAGGGGGAGGGCTATGGTATACACCCTCTTAGGCTTGGTATATGGCTTCATGTGGACCCATCATGTCCCTTCTCCCAAAATCCTAATATGTTTGCATTGTTAATAGTTTATGGATGTGATGTATTTGTCTAACTCTCATAAGCATATATATATTTGCATATATTGTTCATATGGTGTTTGCAAGATTCAAACCCACAATTGCATTATTGAAGAAATAATTTAATTGGTAAGACAAATTCTAACCCTAGTTGTACGACAATAGGTGTCCAGTAAGCAAATTCTAGGGAAAATCAGGAGGAACATTCCAATGGTATCAAAGCATGCTCATGCCATCCTGTGGGACGTACCCACTTTAATCGACATTCAATCAGAAGTAACTATTCAATCTTCTTAAGTAGGATAATAGTGAATTTCTATATGTGTGTGCCTTTCTTGTGTATTAAACGTGTTTTCATGTGAATACTTTGTGACTTATCTATATTGATGTATACTTTGTGACTTATGTACATTCATGTGAACACTTTATGACTATGTGTATTCATATGTATACCTTGTGATTTACGTGTATACTTTGTGACTTACATGTATTCATGTATTCATACCTTGTGACTTACATGTATTCATGTGTATACTTTATGACTTACTTGTATCATGTGTATACCTTGCGACTTACATTCATTCATGTGTATACTTGTGAATATGTGTATACCTTGCATATACTTTTTGACTTCAAGTGTATACCTTACAAATTACATACTTTGGACTTGTGTGTACTCATGTGGCTTACATGTATTTATGTGTATTTGTGCATATGCTTCATGCTTCCTATGTATAATTCATGTATTACGTGTATTCACGTGCATGCTTCATGTTTCTTGTGTATAATTCATGTATTACATGCTCCATGTCTTGTGTATACTTAGTGTATTACATGTATGCTTCATGCTTCGTGTCTTATGTGTATTTATGTATACTTCATGTATTGCATATATCTAGATCTGTTTTCTTCATGTTGGACGTGTCTTCAACAACATTACTCCATGTATGCATATGATTATGAAAATATTAAAAAACTTTGTCTAAATGAGTTGAGAAGCACTAACAAATTAACTTATCTTTGAATTATTATTAAGTATCCAAATGCAATAATGAAGAGTAGTAACTATGTAAGTGAAAAGGTGTGACTCCCCTCAAACTTGTGATATAAAAGGGGAGAGCATTTCATCCATACCATCATTTGAAGAATCCAACTAAGAAAAGAACCTTAAGTAATTTTGCAAGAGACTTAAATTGGGTTCTCAAAGATAGTGAAGATGTGTGAAAGGATGTAATTCCAAATGTGAAAAGTTGTAACCCTTCAAATATAAAAGACTATGACTCCTTCAAGAAATGAATGTAAGGGGCGAATCAATTCATTAACATTCAATAAGAATTCATCACTAATCTATCCCTCAAGAAATAAGGCAATTATCACTCATCAAGAAATCAAACAATCAAAATATCAAAAGATTTCCCAGGGCAAGAATATAATTATTCAAATAAAGAGAAATTGGTACAATTAAGTTCATACCACATATGATTTATCCCACACTCATAGAAATAATGGTAGTGCATGGATCAACCTTGTAACCTACAAAACTGATCAAGTTCACTTCTATATGTAATATATGGAATATATCACTTTATCTAAGAGTATTCATCTCCTAACTATATGTTCATGATAAAAGATCAAGGATATCAATATTAAGATACCAATGAAGTTACACACAAAGTCGCTACATAAGTTAAAGGCCCATAACCCACAAATCCCAGGATCATTCTCACCTCAAACCTGGTTTAAATACCTATGTGAAATCAAGTATACTTAGGATACAACATTTAATAAACGACACCTAGATATTTTCCCTCAAATGTGAAATTGGATTTGCCCAAAGGATCTTAATATTCATATAATCCATCATGATGAAGGATGAAATATTTTTCTGACAACTTGGATTTCTACAAGGTTGATTTGGGATCTTAGTAAATTCAAAAACATCTTAGATTGTGATTGCTTGAGGACAAGCAATCTTGAGGAAGGGTGGATTGTCATGCCCTCAAAATTATGACACTAAAAACCCTAATATTGAAATAGAGATGAATAAATAAAGTGAATATTAGTATAATATCAAAAATATAAATATAAATATTAGAAATATTATTATGATTATAATTATCATAAGATAATATTATAATTATAATTATCAAATATATCAAAAAAAATATTAATAGTTTGATATTATTATAATTATTATAATTATTGTGAAATAATAACATAAAATATATTAATATAAATTATAAAATATTAAAGGCATATTAGTAAGGGAGACAAGTCTAAGAGCAAAAATTATAGAGATTATAAGGGTTGTGATCAATAATAAAGGGGTAGTGACCATATTTCCTTTAGCAACAGTTAATAAATACCAACAACAATTATTGTCTATGCAAATAGCAGTGATTAACATGAGGAAAATAAGTTAGGATAGTTAAAGGCATCACACTATTCATAAGACAAAAGTCTTAACCAAAGGAGGAGGTGTGATTTAGTTTTAAAGGGAACCGACTATTAATTAAGTCCTAAGGCAATGATTAGGATGTAGAGAGATGTGCCCCTCACCAAGGGAAAGCCATGACAAAAATACGTCTTTTCCCTCACAAGGGAGGGTATAAAGGATGAGCATTGAGAAAAAGGACATACAAAAATAAGCAAAATAGGAAGGATTCATAAATAAATTTGCATCTAGGAAATGTAGCAATAGTCAATGATTGGTGTATTTAGTTACAAAAGCATATATATATATATATATATAAATATATAAGTTGATATAAAGTGATTATTGGAAGTTTGAAATCAATTAGTAATATATATATATATATATATATATATTACTAATTGATATAAAGTGATTATTGGAAGTTTGAAAGTAATTATATATATATATATATATATATATATATATATATATATATATGTATGTATGAATTATATATATATTATATGTATATGTATATATGTATATATAAATGAATTATATATTATTTACAATTATGCAATAGTGATGCTTGCAACAATTATTGAGTCTTATAAGTTGTTATGTTTCTTTAATATGAATATGGATAATATATTCTTATGCATTGATTTACACTAATAATATCCTCTAGATATTAAGGACAAATCGATTAGAGAGAAAACATACAAACCAGGGAACATAGAGGAATTCGTTCGTACATCAAAAGAGATTACAGTTATCAGATATTGATATATATATATATATATATATATATATATATATATATATATATATATATATATTATGTTGTATTTTTTCTATTTGTTATCTTACATTTGGGTGGGTGCATGGAAATGGGTAGCCATTTCATGGCCACATTCAAAAAAAAGAGTTGAAAAGTCATAACGTGAGCGTGTTATAACATACTCACGTTATGGCTCGGTGTGCTGAGCCTAAGGCTTGACAACAACAAGCTAGTAACATGAGCACGTTATTGCTTGTTAAAACAAAAAAAAAAAAAGTGAAATGCTATCATTTTCATTTTGACTGTTTTTTCTTCTCCCCGCTGCCAAAACGCCCATTTTTTTGTGTTCGCATTCTAGGAGGAGCCATTTAGCAAAATTATTCACCAATAATTTCTATTTCTTTCCGACAATGGTGCCATGATGAAGAGCAGGTGTGAGAGGTAAGGATTGTTTCCTTTTTGTTTTGAATTAGTTAGTTTTAGGTTGAATTTGATATATATTTGTTTGAATTTTTAGGAGATGCAAATCAACCTGCAAACCCTCAAGAAAAAAATCCTTAAGATCAAAATCAACCACAACAAAAACCTCCTCCAACAATCACTCAACCCCCTCTTAGCACTCAACAAAATTTAATGAGTGGAATTGAGAACAACAAAAAGAAAATTGAGGATTTAATCAGTAGGTTGAGTGATCCAAATGATTCAACTGCAAAAATAATGACCCTAGCAAATTCATTAAAAGATATGCTAACAAATGTAGATTCAATTAGCAAACAAATAACTGGATGGAAAGATAGGAGGCAGGCGGCTAGGGATTATTATGCAAATAAACTATCATATAAAGATGTAAAGGATTTAAAAATTACAAAAGGTGATTTGTGCTCACTATTCACTGACCCACACACAAATCAAAATCTTACCCTTAATGCGAAGAGGTTTCCTATTCATTGGTGCCACCACCAACAGATTAGGGACCGGTTTTATGATAGGTGGTACATGGTCTCCGATTACCCATCGTGCAAAAATTACGAAGTCCCACAATATTTCCTTAGGAAACTATACAGTGAGTTCATATTGAACAAAATCTCAAATTATTTTGATATGAGGTATTTTCAGGGGAGAGGTGGGGGGTCAGCTTAGGATAGACCCAGTGCATAGCCAGATCCTATACAACAAGGTAGACGAGCTCTCGCTAGGCCACCTCGTGAGCACGTTGTTATGCCTTTCATTGCGAAGGAAAGTGCTGATGTAGAGACATTGCAGGTGATCAACACTTTGACCCAGACTTCCATCCATCATACTAGCCCTATTCTACAACACCATCCAAGGGAGTCTTCGAGTGGTGGCCTTCGAACCCATGTGTGTCAATCTTGCGAGGTGACTTGTTCATATGACCCCACCGACACTCAGGAGGTTGCTACACATGATCCGTCTGTAGCTATGGAGATGGAGAGGGTGACTGGCATATTGCATGAGGCATATGGCATTGATAGTCAGGTAAAAGTTAGCATGTTCATTGAATTTAATTTATTAAATTTTGATTTTGAAATACAATATTAACTAAAAATGTTTTATGATTTTAATAAAATTGTAGGGTCACAGGGTTGAGACTAGATACACAGGTCCCCCACCTACTTATTTCTGCAGTACACCTATCGTTGGGGTATGTAACTAGTAAAAAATTATATATTTATTACATGTTAATAGAATTGTTTTACGAATAGTATTTTAATATGCGATTTTTGATGTTGAACAAGCTAATATTGGAGTTTTTGAGGGAACACTTCCTAGTGGCAGTGGATTTACTCAAACCTACACAGAGGTAATAGAATAAATAGTTTAACTAATGAATTGTACTTAATAGATTTGTGTAGTTTATATGCATATCATTGATTACGTTGAATAATTTGTTTTATTTTCAGATGTTGCGAGATGAAACACCTCCAAATGTGACGAGGGCAATGGAGATTGGTGTGTCATATGCTCTACAATCCTTGATGGATTTGACAGGGGAGGTATGAGGCAAATTAGTATATTTCAATTTACATTCGTTGTTATAGATGTTAGTTAGTGAAAAATCAAACCATTATTAATTCATGTAGTTTAATTTCTATTTGTATGGTTTATATAGGGCTTGAGCACGCCTGAGCATGGGCATGAGAATATTTCCCTCATGGAGAGAGATCATGAGATGGCAGTAAGTGATTATTTTGTCAAATATATCATTTTTTATAATGTAATTTCTATATATTCACGTCTTTACTTATTATTGTAATAGTTAAAACTTCACCATGAACTAAACCCTAGGAGGAGGAGTAGGAGCACTCCTCGAGCGTAGAAAAAATGAGTGATAGGCCTATCGCCATCCGATCGAAAAGGAAAGGGAAATAATTTATTTCCAGAGCATGGAGAGCAATTACTTTTGTTTCCAGAGCCCTTTGTTGTGTGCCTACATGGCAATTTTGTACATATTTTTTATTGGACATATTTGACATTGTATGCCTATATGGCATTCTCGTAAGCCTATATGGCTATTTTGTACATATATTTCATACTTATATCGACATATATTGATGTATTCCTACATGGCTATTTGGTTAATATAAATATATGTTATCGATGGTGTCCATATTTGCATTCTAAATTGATTTAATAGATATGAGTTACGTGTATTCAAGTGTATACTTTACAACTTACATGTATACTTTGTGACTTACATGTGTTCTGATGTATACTTTGTGGCTTACGTGTTTTCATGTGTATACCTTGTATTCGTGCATATATGGGTGATCCCATAAAGCTAGTTTACAATTTCTGAGAGGAACTGATTTTTGCTGAAATCACATATTTTTAGAAAATATAATGATTTAAGCCTTAAAAAGTTCCATTTTAAGGATTCCAATTCAATAGGGTTTGATCAAACCACCTTAGATCAAACCCCCTTGGATAGAACCTCCCTAGTTTTAAACCATACATATAAATGAGTCTCGTTTACACCTATCAAAATGCTGATAAAAAATCACTTTTGATTTACCTTTTGGGGGATCAAATGAATTCATTTAAAATTTATTTCAAATGCTTATGTTATTCCTTGAAATGAGATATCCCACGAATATAATTTTAATATTTTTTGGTTTTATTATGTATGTGTTTTTTTAGTTTTATTAAACATATGTTTTTCACCAAAAATCAAGCTCTTTGTTTTGCACATGTGGAAAAATATAAAATTATCAAAATATATTTTTTTAAAATATGTTCGTGCTGGGTATTGATGTCCTTGATCCATTAAAAAAATAAAAATTGAATTCTGATACATACAGAAAAAGTTATGTTGTATACAGTCCGCCTATCTCTGAATTGCAATTGGTTTGACTTCGAAACTCTATTAAGGAAAAAATATTCAATAAAAAAATATGAGACCAAATGAAAGTGCTAGATATCGTAGTTACAAATCTAAATTCAAAAAAAGTAGAATTTTATCCTTCATACAAAAAAAGTTATGTTGTATACGGTGAGTGTCACTTTCTAAAAATGTTGTTTTCTGAAAAAAATCAGTTTTCGTGGGAGATGGAAAAAGAAGTGCAATCTTATTCCAAAAATTTTGAAAAAAATATTTTTAGAATCTAGAGAAAAAATGTGATGAGACTCTAGTTTTCATCATCTTCAAATTCCTCACGGTTTAGCCGCTATAGGTGCCCGAATGTGAAGATTTAGTTAAAAATAATAATTTTAGTGTCCAGTTTGGCCAAAAATTGTAAACCACTATTGTGGGATCACCCATATACTTTGTATTAATTTGTGTATACTATGTATTCGTGTGTATACTTTGTGAGGCTTACGTGTTTTTGAGTACTTGTGCTTCCCTTATTCACATGTACATGGTTGACTTATTCACGCGTATAATTATTAATTGGCTAGCCCTAGCATTGATCATTGTTGTCCTTCATGGTTTGTCTTCAATATTAAATGATTGATGCTAAAAAAATTTATCTAAAAGAAAAAAACACGTTTTCAATTGGTATTCCATGAAATGATTGATAAAAAGATTCCAATATTTTCTTGATGGGTCACCATATAAACACGTCAAAAGATTTATATGTCAAATTTTTGCAATATTATTTCTTGTATGTGAAATGGACTCGAGAGAAAGCAAGTTATAATTTATAATATAAATAAGAAATGGACTCAACGCTGTCTTAGACCCCTAAATAGGTCTATTTCACAAAGCAGTTGACATGATCTCAATCACTCTTCCAATTGAAAAGAAGCATTGGTAATGCATAGTGGCTCAACCAAGCTATGATTTGACAGAACTTCTCTCAAATATGCCCACTAAGACTCCAACATTCACCTGACTCAATAGGGTAACTCAACTACCCAACCATATAATCTATCAAACTAGACATGACCAGAACTTGTAGAAGACTTGGAAACCTCCCAACTTGACCAACCCAACTCAACACAACTCACTTTATTCTTGGGAACCACCTCTGACCTATCGCTTCCAAACTAGGCCTCCTATTCCTTATAGCCTAACCAACTAGGAAAACCAACACAAGAACCACTCAAAAGGCATTAACCAGACCAAGGACACTAGTTCTAGGAATCTTATACCAATTCCCACAAGTCCTCAAAGGCCCATGTCTTGAAAACAAAAGACAAAGCCATGACAGGCCAAAATAGAATGCTACAAGGTAGGCCTAATTAGACTACTCCACACAGGGAATCAAGTACCTTGGCTCACCCTGAAACCCCTCAGCCACAAACAGGTTCTTAAAACCTTGTCCAACACATATCAAATGCTCCCAAGAACCCTTGTCACAAAACACTTATAAAAAAAATCAAAAATCAGATTTTACACAAAATCAGGCCTGTCATATAGAGATGTCAAGCCTAGAATGTCAAAGATCTTTCTCCCACCTTCAAGCCACTCTCTAAAACCAACATGGAATCAAAATATATATGGTACTCTTCCATTCCACCCAGATCTAGCCTTAGCACATGGTGGAGATGGAAGATATGAGGGAATTTCACTCAAAACCCTGGTTTTTGAGAGTTTCAAACCACTTGCAAAAAAATGATAAGAACTCTCCTATTCCTTTATGTTTTGCACCAAACCACCACCAAAAGAAAGAAAAATCAACCCTCTTTCAATCCATGTCATCCTTGGGACCGTACAGGAAAGCTACAAGTCGTACCAAGTACGAGATCAACAAGTTTGTATCAAAAATCAGAAAAATAGAGAACAGTGTGAATAATTCTTATTAGATCTTCTCCAAAAGTTCAACAACAACCTCCATTCGAGCCTCTCAAGGATTTACATATTTTTTAACACCCTTCTCTAACTGATCGACGTCCTCAACTAGCTAAAAACCAACTTTAAAAACAAGTAATTGTTGCATTTCAAATTCTTGCTTTAAGCAACTTACAAGTTTTCAACTTTAGACTCCTCCAACCTAATGACTCCAAATAATGACCTCTAAACCCACACAAGTGGCTTAGAAATAGCCATATTACATCAAAAAAACTCCATTCTTGCAAGTCATATACAAATTCACAAATTTCCCTTCAAAAGGCTACAAAGACAAATTCTAGTGCAAGATTGAAATTTTCACATTTTTTATCACTAGACCCAAAACTCACCCTAAAACATAGCTAATAGTCTTAATTGACCTTATTCAAGACAAAGCATGCTGAAAATACCCACAACAACCTATTGACCAACCTATTAACCATCAGATAATCAAAGATTGAGGGTGAGGTGTAGGTGCTCCTACACCAATTGGGCAACATTGATCATATGCTTTTTGTGTGGAATACTCAGACTTCTCAACCATCATTTTTATGTTTCTTTTTTCCATTTTTTTGCATGTCATCATAAGCGATCAAGCCGGTTGAATGCAACTCAGATCAATTCCATGTGTTTGGGTGTGAAAGAGGACCATGCCTAGCATAAACCTACCTATCAGGATGCGTTGGAGCAATTAATTTGGTCACACAAATTGCAAAATGAAAGTTGCACCACTTTGCAACTTTACCCTCCTTCAATTTGACACTTTTTCCATCAAGTGAAAACTCGACACCATAGGAAAATGATTCCAAGATAACAAAAACTGAGAGAGGTTACTGTAGAGGGGCCCAATGCGATCCTATAGGTTTAGATAGAGACATTGTAAGAATTACAGTTTTCGAGTAATAACTCGTCAAAGTTTGCTTCCCTTTTGCACTTTGGACCCTTAAGGGATTGATCCAGTTGAATGTAGCTTAAAGCGATTCAGCGTGTTTGGGTTTGAAAGAGGACCATGCCTAGCATAAAAATACCTATTCGGATGCGTTGGAACAGTCTGTTTGGTCACACGGGTTGTAGAATGAAAGTTGCACCACTTTGCAACTTTGCACTGCTTGCATTTGACATTTTTTCCATCAAGTGAAAATCTACTGCCACAGGAAAACCATTCTAAGATAGCCAAAACCGAGAGAGACTTTTGTAGAGGGGCCCAATGTGATCTTGGAGGATCAGATGATAAGTTTCTAAGTGTCATAGTATTTGAGTAATATCATGTTGAAGTTTGCAGTCATTTTGCACTTTGGACCCTAAAGGGATCGATCCAGTGGAATGTAGCTCGAAACGATTTCACGTGTTTCGGTGCAAAAGAGGACCATGCCTGGTGTAAAAATACCTATTTGGATGCATTGGAACCGTCTTCTTGGTCACAAAAGTTATAGAGAGAAAGTTGCACCACTTTGCAACTTTGCACAACTTGAATTTGACACTTTTTCCATCAAGTGAAAATATTTTGCCACGGGAAAACCACTTTGAGATAGCCAAAACCGAGAGAGGTTTTTTTAGAGGGGCCCAATGTGATCCTATAGGATTAGACGAGAAGTTTCTAAGAATCACGGTATCTAAGTAATAGCATGCTGAAGTTTGTAGCCATTTTGCACTTTGGACCCTTAAGGGATCGATCTGGTGGAACGTAGCTCAAAGTGATTTTGTGTGTTTCGGTGCAAAAGAGGACCATTCCTAGCGTAAAAATACATATTCAGATGCGTTGGAACAATCCACTTGATCACACGAGTTGCAGTGCGAAATTTGCACCACTTTGCAACTTTGTGTAGCTTGAATTTGACACTTTTTCCATCAAGTGAAAATCCGTCGCCACAAGAAAACCACTCCGAAAGAGCCAAAACCAAGAGAAATTTTTGTAGAGGGGCCCAACATGATCTTGGAGGATCAGACGAGAAGTTTCTAAGCATCACAGTATTCGAGTAATAGCATGCTGAAGTTTTTAGCCATTTTGCACTGTTGATCCTTAAGGGATCGATCCAGTGGAACGTAGCTCAGAGCGATTCAGTGTGTTTCAGTATAAAAGAGGACCATTCATAGCGTAAACATACATATTCAAACACGTTGGAACAGTTCGCTTGGTTACATGAGTTGGAGAGTGAAAGTTGCACCACTTTGCAACTTTGCACAACTTGAATTTGACATTTTTTCCATCAAGTGAAAATCCGTGGCCACAGAAAAACCACTCCGAGATAGCCAAAATCAAGAAATATTTTTGTAGAGGGGCCCAACATGATCTTTTAGGATCAGATGAGAAGTTTCTAAGAATCATGATATCTGAGTAATAGCATGCTAAAGTTTGTAGCCATTTTGCACTTTGGACCCTTAAGGGATCGATCTGATGGAACGTACCTCAGAGCGATTACGCATTTTTGGGTGCAAAAGAGGACTATGCCTAGCATAAAAGTACCTATTCATATGCATTGAAATAGTCCACTTGGTCACACAAATTGTAGAACGAAAGTTGCACCACTTTGCAACTTTGCAACTTTGCACTATTTGCATTTGACGCTTTTTCCAGCAAGTGAAAATATGCCACCACGGGAAAACCACTCCGAGATAGTCAAAGCTAAGAGAGGTTTTTGTAGAGGGGCCTAAATTGATCCTATAGGATTAGACGAGAAGTTTCTAAGCATCACGGTATCTAACTAATAGTATGCTGAAGTTTGTAGCCATTTTTCACTTTGGACCCTTAAGGGATCGATCTGGTTGAACGTACTTCAGAGTGATTCCGCATGTTTCCGTGCAAAAAAAGACCATGCCTAGCGTAAACATACCTATTTGGAAACATTGGAATAGTCTGCTTGGTCACACGAGTTGTAGAGTGAAAGTTGCACCACTTTGCAACTTTGCACAACTTGAATTTGACACTTTTTCCATCAAGTGAAAATCCGCCGCTAGGGGAAAACCACTTCGAGATAGCCAAAACTGAGAGACATTTTTGTAGAGGGTCCGAAATCAATATTTCGGGATCATACAAGAAGTTTCTAATCATCACGTTATCTGAGTAACAATATTTTGAAGTTTGCAGCCATTTAGCACTTTAGACACTTAAGGGATCGATCTGGTTGAACGTAGCTCAGAGTGATTCCGCATGTTTGGGTGTGAAAGAGGACCATGCATAGTGTAAAAATACCTATACATATGTTTTGGAATAGTATGATTGGTCACACGAGTTGCAGAATGAAATTTGCACCACTTTGTAACTTTGCACTACTTGCATTTGACACTTTTTCCATCAACTAAAAAATCACTGCTACGGGAAAACCACTCCGAGATAGCCAAAACCGAGAGAGGTTTTTGTAGAGAGGCCCAATGCAATCCTTTAGGATTAGACAAGAAGTTTATAAGTGAAAGGGAATAAGTTTTATGGGGTTTGTGTTGCTGCCCCTGTAGATTTTGATGGAAAAGGGTATGGAAAATGAGGTTTCACCCTAGGGTTTGATAGAATATTGCATGTAGAGGTTTTATGGATCTTTTACAATGTCAACCATACATTCAAGATTCTCTTTAAATGTCTACATCATACATTCTCATTATTAGGTTAACTTTAATTGAGTAACTTGAGCTTCCATCGCTAAGCTTCACACACTCTTTTATAATGGCTTGAAATAAGAATTGAGATTTGTCAAGATCATCAAAATAAGGATGTTGCATTTCTTTTTTGGATGAGATTCTCTTTGATGGCTCATAAATAAACATTTTATACAATGAGAGATAAATCAATTTTTAGTAGTTTACTTACAACTATGCAAATTAAAAGAGAAAAAGAAAGAGCATCCAAAATGGAAATGAAATGAAAATAGATGGAAGGCACTTACAAATAGGCATGCAGGTCTCACAACTTAGTCACTCCTGGTCATACATCTTCACTGGGAGTTCCAAGATACCTATTGCACATAAAACCTCTCATGAATAGAGTAAGTTCAAATTTGAGGTCTTATAATGTCTACATCATAGCTGCTTATGATAAGGTTAACTTCAAATTAATAATTTAAAATTCCCTCACCAAGCTTTGCACACACATTTCTAATGGCTTAAAATCATGATTGAGATTTTTCAAGATCATCAAAACAAGGATGTTGCATTGTTTTTCTTGCTGACATTCTCTTGGATGGCTCATATATCTGCATTTTCATCAAGGGGACACCAATCACTGTTTAGTAAGTTACTTAAAAATAGGAAAAGTAAAAGAAGATGATAGCATTGGCATCAAACAAAATTAATTTTCATACAAGTATAAATTAATAAGAACCAATCTCAATATACTTACAAATTAATCCAACGAACCATCTGGGTTTTCTCTACTCTTTATTGTGTCAAGTATTGCCTCATGGTCAGACTCATGGCCCTTCCACAAGGTCTTATTCAAAGGTCTACCCCCATATTTGGTCAAACGAACATTGGATGCCACGACAAGGTTCGAGTAATGAAGAATCTTACGATGCATTTCAAAGTCCTGAAATAGCCAATGTTTAACACTCGAATGTGGGTACTTTCTAAGCCATGTTCCAGTAACCACAACTAAGCCTGGAGGACATTCGATGTTTTCTCCATCTATAATTGGGGCCTCCAATTTCTTTTTCGTGTCAACACAATGACACAAGTAATAGTATGTTCCCTCTTCATTGTCTTCATTTGCAATAATTGCATAAACATGCCTTGCATTGATATGTGCAAAAAATCTCTTGAAATTAGTCAACATTACAAATACACTACAAAGTAAGATAACGATATGGAATTTCAACAACTAAGAAAGTAGATATATCACCTGGTTGAACTAGATCTGATACGTGTTCAAATTCGACTGATGATTCCATCTGTGTCAGTTCCAATGTCGTCGGAGGGCGATACGTGTGAAGTGGGCCAAAATAACTTGTCAACCACTTGTCAACCCACTCCCCTGACTCACAATCATTCTAGGCTTGCATTGTACATGAAGAACAAAAGCATGCCATCTTTCGTGTATCGATACTCCATGAACCTACATTTGAGCTAAGGAAAGAGTGTACCTCACTCGATCATGTTAGTGTACAACAATTCTCATATGGTGCAATTTTAGTATCATCCATCAACCAAAAAAATCTACAAATTGAAGACGTACCTTCATTACTTGGACCCATTGAAGAATTACACCACTCAACGATTGATTTTGCATCTATCAAATTTGCACTGTCTGTATACCTTAACTCTTCTCGTGCTAATGCTCTTTTTCACGCATACTCCCACACCATCATGCTCCCCCTTTCCATGCCCAGCCTCACAAAAGTTCCACATATGTTGAACACCTATAATGACATGCATCTTGCACAACCAGTAGAACATGTGCAAGTTCTTGAACTGTGCTGCACAATTATCCAACCATATTATATGTCGGTCGTATGCTATGCCCCTCTGAGCCAAACCACTGTAGAACATATGGAATCAACCTTGCACAAACTCTGGAGAATGTGTGCGATCATCACTAATGTAAAAGTGGTACTCCCTCAATACCTTCCTTTGGTCATCTATACTATCAGATGCATGAATGAATGCTATGTGCTAAATATCGAAACCTGTGTGGAGTTGTAATACTATGACTGCACCTCACACTGTAGTTATAGATTGTAGTTCTCTGCAATGTCAACCACTGATACTATGCTGCCAACTAGAAAGGTGTCCTTGCATAGCTTGAATTGTGTGTCCAACCATCGGGCTCTATGGGTATGCATTGTAGACTCAGATAGTATATTGTCACAAAACATGGACATAAATTGGTATACTGGAATCTTCTCAATAACCAAATCACACTATTTTTCTTGAGACCCATCTTTTGTAGCATATGCCACTGTTTTATACTTCTCAAACTCTACTAGTTTTTGTCCCACCTCATCTGTGCTTTCCATATGTTGACATACCGGCATACACTGGAAACCATCGCAATGCTCACATGAACCATCCAAGCATGTTGTCTTGTAGAATATTTGGCCATCCTCTATTTCACATAATTTTTTTGATAAGAACTCTCTTGAAGATTTTGGTGGGGCTTCTATGCCACAATCCTGCAAAACATCGTTAGTATGCAAATCTAAACATATAGAATGATAAACATAATAATGGTTAGAGAATTCAATATGTAGTCTACAAAAACAAGTAGTGAATGTGTGATTTATCTTGACATAAAAAGGTTTAAGGATTTCAAAAAATCTTTGAAAAATACTAATTTGAGGATAATCATTTTCAAATTTACGAAAAAATTGGGTTTGAGTCATATCCAAAAAATGCTTTGGATGTGGCTCACGATTTCAACAACCAATTATCCTTCTTACCACATCCCTTTGATTCAGAGATGGCCTTGTGTTATTCTTCCAATAATCTTCAATTAGTGTTCTAAAGGCTTTGACAACTTCTTTATCTTTTCGTGAGAGTCTCCCCAAGAATGCCCATAATTCATTTGAATCAGCGCCCTCAATTCTTTGCCGCTTGTGAATGGCTCTTGATAAAGTTTTTCTACTAATTCTCATTTGTTCACTCATATTTCTAATGAGACGAGCTCTCTTTGTTTGAAAGCTTACCAAAGTCGATGTAATGAAACATTGGGTGAGATTACTATCCTTTGAGTATGAGGTCTTACCCACACTCTCATAAGAATCCATTAGATTCTTCACAATAGTGTCTTCACTCGATGCATTCGATGTTCTCAACCCAATATTTTTCATGATGTTCCTATAATTTACACCCTGCATCATTTCAACAAATAGTTGACATCTTGCAGTCTCATTTAGTCTTTCAAAGAAGAATTTCCAAATCTTATCAGCATATCTTCTACAAGTTCATGTTGGAATCTTACCTTCCATGTGCTGCAAAATATCCTCATCAATATTAATCAAATAGTTTGGCTTTCTACGCAAAATTCTAGGTGGTGTTCTCCTAAGTACATACATCTCAACATCACAAATTTCATCAATATTTAATTGAGGTGGGCTAGATTGCATACCTTCAATTGAGGGTGGAGAAGAAGACATAGCTTGAGGTGCATGTGGGGATGATGGCATACCTTCATCGAATCCGAGTGATGATGTACTCTCAACTTGAGATGTGTTGGATGGTGTCCAACAATATTCACTTGCGGTAGATGGTGTCCCTCCATATTCACTTGCAGTAGATGGTGTCCCTCCGTATTCGCTTCTGGTAGATGTTGTCCCTCCATATTCGCTTGTGCTCAATGGTGTCCCTTCATATTAACTTGTCATAGAGGGTGTGTCTCCAACTTTAGTATCTGAATCTGTCTTACCACGATGCTTTCGAATTCATGCCTTTTGTGCTGCCAATTCCTTTTCTCTTTTTTATGGTTGAGGTTCCTCTTCAATTGGCTTGTTTTCGTCAATCGTTCCCAATTTCTTCTTTTCATGATATGCCACCATCTGAACTCTCTCCTTTGCTTTGAAGGTTTCCTTCTCTTCGTTTGTTAGTTTACTCTTTGTCTTTTTCTTCGAAATGGTGGATAATTTTATCTATAGCATGGAAAAGCATACAAAATTTCAACTTATGTCATATATATGTATACAAACTGTGGAAGCATACATGGTGCAGGAGCACCATTGAATGAAAATTGTCAATTCAAGAAATTGTTGTCTAGGCTTTAGGAAAAAATTGATGCAAAGAATTATTATGAATATTTGAAGGAAGATCATCAATAAATAGGTGAGCGAATGTTTTTTGTGTGCAAGGAAGGTCTAAGAGGGTGTTGGGCATGAAGCCCTAGAGTGAAATTTTGAGTTTTCCATGAGATTTCGAGTGGTTTTGATATGCTAAAGTGTGTTTTGCGTTGGGGCAGCGTGGTTTATTGTTGAATTGAGTTTGTGCAAACCATTTTAGACCTGTTTGAAGTATTCATAAGATTATGTGAGGGTTGGATGTGTGTTTTTCAATAAACCACTAGTTTCTTGGGTAAAAAGGAGGGGTTTTGGTGCATGTGAAGATGGGTAAAAGCAAGGTTCTTGTTGTTTTTGAGTCTAATATCTTGATCTATGTTAAATAAGGTCTATGGGACCACTCTCAATATGTATTTAGTTATTTTGAGTCATTCTAGGTGTTTAGGGGGGAGATTTGGCTTGACATTTACAAAAAAATACATTTTTGGCAAAGTTGTCAAGAGATAAGTTAGTTAAGAATTTACAAAACAAGTTAGATACGTTGGGGTAGTTTTTTGTGTGCCTGGAACCGGGTTGATGCAGAGTGGTGGGAACCCAAGATACAAATTGACACAACTTCTCTCAAATATGGCAACCAAGACATCAACCTTCAATTGACTCAAAAGGACAATAGGGTTACCTATCAACCATGACTCTTCATTATGACTCCAAATTGAAATTTGATGTAGGAAAAGAGTTTCAAAACCTTCAAGATGTCAGAATCTTGACATTCAACCATCTACAAAAAGAAGATCAAACAAACTCTTCTAAAAGCCACTTTTGACCCAAAATTGCCTTGTAGGCTTCACAAACCAATTTTAGGGATTTTTCTCACAAACCTCCCAAAACATCTGTCAAACAAATGATTGGTATATATATCCATTTAAGTGGTATGAGACATATAAAAAATCCACATATTACTCTTTTAAGACTCTTTCCTCAAAATGACAAATTTTACTGTTTTAGGGCCCAAATTAGCCAATTTTACAAAGGGACACCCTCAAGAACCCACCACCAGGCCTCCATGAATGAAAAAAGTATTGTATTAGGTTTAAAAACTAACAATTATCAAGGTTTGAGGACCCCAAGTACTCATTCCATCAAAAAATTTCAAAACCCTCTCTAGAACCTAGGAAATAAGGGTTTTTAGGCCTCTTTACTGAAACTCTACCTTCCACAACTTCCCAATTCAAGCCAACTGCCTAGACACCTCTGTATATTCCTCTCCAAGCTTAAGGAACCCTAATCTACCCTCTGGAAATGCTGCACCTCTCTTTCTTAGGTCTGCACCATTATTTTCTATGATAAAATAGGGTATTTCCCCTTAAACCAACATCATTCATGAGGAAAATTTAAACTTGTTCTTCTCTACTCCTAAGAACATCATAAGAACATCCTACATGGTCATCCTACTGAGTCACATAGAGCACAATAGGTGGGATGCTATCTAAGACATTAAATTGCTCTCAAACCCTTGACTGTCCAAGAACTCGATTTCTAGAAATTTATGAATTCCAAGCACAAAGTTCAATGAAAACCTCTTCAAAGGGATCCAAATGAAAGTAGGAACATTCCTTTATGTAAGAATATCAATTTCATACCAAGACCTTCATTTGTCTTAAAAACTGCTAACATTGACAACTTTTGCTAAATAGGCATGATTATGCAACTTTGTTGTCCAAGACACCTAAGACCACTCAAACACCTTTATTTGATCCCTAATAAACTTCTAGACTCTTGTATTTCACTTCCATTTACAATTTGAATAATTTTCCTTCAAATATTATATGGAAAAATTGATAATTTTCTGAAGCAAGAGTGCATACTTGCACATTTGATCACCAAACTCACAAAATCCCTAAATACATGAAAGATTGGTCTATTTAGACCTTATTTTCAATAAAATCTATGAAAAAGCATCTAAAAACTCTTGAACTCACCCAAAGACCTTAAAACAAACTGTCACCAAAGTAGATTTTGAAAGATGCTTGTAAGTGCCCTTGCACCACAGGTTTGGAATACTACTAGGGGAAGCATGTTGAAAGGATGAATTTTGGTGAGATATTTGGAATGTGTATTTGGTTTATTTCAATCAATAACACACTTATTATAGTGTCTTGGATGTCTGGATAAAGGTTGGTAGTTACTTTCCATGATTTGTTGTTATTTTGCCATGTAAGTTGTAGCATTGAGTTCTTCAATTAGTGAATAATGAATGGTTCTGAGTTTCTAATCAGGTTTATGCTATGTTACAATCAATTTTATGATGGTTAATCTATTTTTGAATCTGACAAAGAGTTGAAGCCAAGTTCTATTTTTTTGTGGAAATATGAAATCAAGTGAAATTGAAGGATTTTGATGAAAAGATGACTGAGTTTGTTGGTTGATCTTCTTCAATTTAAGTTACAGTCAGAAGTACCCTTGATGATTTGTGGATCCTGGTAGATGCTCTACATCAGGTTTAAAATGGTAATTGGCAAGTGTATATAATTGTGTAACTTAAAATGTGCATTGACAACCTAAGGTTATAATGACAAACAAACAATGATCAACATGGAATATGCAAAATAAAAAAAATGAAAGAAATCCATAATAGAATGAAAGAAAATGTGTAAAGACTTCACATACCTAAAAAATTAGACTTTCAAATGGAGGAGTTCAACCCAATTATGTAGCCTTAGCTTCTTCTTTCTTCAAACTTCACAACAATTTGCATTTTTCAAAAGCTTGTTCCCCTCCAAACTTCAATTGTATATCAGTTTTAAATGGAATTCAAACTTGAATATGTATTTCAAGGTGGAAACTCTACTATTTCATGCAAATATGGTAGAAATATCATGGAAAAGGTGGTGGAATGTGAATAACATGCTTGCACACTTCACAACATCATCAAAAAGCTACTTTTTGTCGGAGCATGCACAAAACCAAGAGAATATGCAGAATGTGGCCCTTGACATCATGAGTATATTGAGTTTTTTTTACCATTTTTAGTGGAAGATAAAACATGCTCGTGTTATAACATGAGCGCGTTATTTCTTTCTAAAATAGTAATATCTCTACTTCTTCAAAACACACTCGCATTATATGAAATATGGTTTTTTAAATAGATTTGTTTTCTCCCTCTTTGTCTATATCCTCTATCCTAATTGTATATCTCACCCCTATACCCTTATAGTAGAGGAGATAGAGGTGAGTGTGTGTGTGTGTGTGGGAGAGAGAGAGACAAAGAAGTAGATAGAGAGGAAAAATATATAGTAGAGAGGGCGGTCGGGTTGAGGGTATAATTGTTTTAGGGTTTAAGGGGTTAGGGTTAAAGGTAGAGGGTGTATGGTTGAAAGAAAGAGAGTGGGAGAAAGAGAGAGTGGGAAATAAGGAGAAAGAGAGAGTGGTAGAGAAGGAGAAAGAGAGAGTGGGAGAGAGAGAGGGAGAGATAGAGGGAGAGGGAGAGGGGGAGAAAGAGAAAGAGAAAGAGGGAGAGAGAGGGAGAGAGGAGGGAGAGGGAGAGGGGGAGAATGAGATAGTGGGAGAGATGGAGATATAGAGGGAGGGAGAGACAAATTGGGAGAGAGATAGAGGGTAGAGGGTTAAGATTTAAGGGTTTAAAGGGTTAAGGGTTTAATGGTTAGGGTTAAGGATAGAGGGAGAGAGATAAGAGTGAGAGAGAGTGGGAGAGAGGTAGGGAGAGAGGGAGAGGGAGAGGGAGAGGGGGAGGTAGAGAGAGAGAGAGAGAGAGAGAGAGAGAGAGAGAGGAGAGAGAGAGAGAGGGGGAGAGTGGGAGAAAGAGAGGGAGAAAGTGGGAAAGTGGGAGAGTGGGAGAGAGCGAGAGAGATAGAGGGTAGAGGGTTAAGAGTTTAAGGGTAGACCCTCTTAATCCCTCAACCCTCAACCCTTAAACCCTAATCCCTAAACCCTTAAAACCTAATCCCCCAACCCTTAAACCCACTTAGTAAACTTTGTACCCTAATCCCTCAACCCTCTCGAACCTTAATCCCTAAATTCTTAAACCCCTAAACACTCAACCCTAAACCTTCAACCCTTAAACCCTCAATTCTTAATCCATCAACCCTCAACCCTTAAACCATAATCCCTCAACCCCTATACCCTCTTAATACCTCAACCCTCAATCCTCAACCCTCAAACCTTAAACCCTAATCCTTCAACCCCTATACCCTTTTAATCCCTCAACCCTTAAACCCTAATCCCTCAACCCCTATACCCTCTTAATCCCTCAACCCTCAACCCTTAAAACCTAATCCCTCAACCCCTATACCCTCTTAATCCCTTAACCTTAAACCCTCAACCCTTAAACCCTAATCCATCAACACCTATACCCTCTTAATCTCTCAACCCTCAAACCTCAACCCTTAAAACCTAATCCCTCAACCCCTATACCCTCTTAATCCCTCAACCCTTAAACCATAATCCCTCAACCCCTATACCCTCTTAATCCCTCAACCCTTAAACCCTCAATCTTTAAACCCTAATCTCTCAACCCCTATACCCTCTTAATCCATCAACCCTTAAACCCTAATCCCTCAACCCCTATACCCTCTTAATCCCTCAACCCTCAACCCTCAACCCTTAAACACGAATCCCTTGACCCTCAAACCTCAATAGTTAAACCCTATTCCCTCAACCCCTATACCCTCTTAATTCCTCAACCCTCAACCCTCAACCCTTAAACCCTAACCCTCAAACCCTCAACCCTCTTAATCCCTCAACCCTCAACCCTTAAACCCTAATCCATCAACCCCTATACCCTCTTAATCCATCAACCCTTAAACCTCAACCCTTAAACCCTAACCCCTCAACCCCTATACTCTCATTATCCCTCAACCCTCAACTCTCAACCCTTAAACCCTAATCCCTCAACCCCTATACCCACTTAATCCATCAACCCTCAACCCTCAACCCTTAAACCCTAATCCCTCAACCCCTATACCCTCTTAATCCCTCAGCCCTTAAAACCTCAACACTTAAACCCTAATCCCTCAACCCCTATACCTTCTTAATCCATCAAACCTCAACCCTCAACACTTAAACCCTAATCCCTCAACCCCTATACCCTCTTAATCCCTCAACCCTCAACCCTTAAATCGCAATCCATCAACCCTTATACCCTCTTAATTCCTCAACCCTCAATCCTCAACCCTTAAACTAATCCCTCAACCCCTATACCCTCTTGATCCCTCAACCCTCAACCCTTAAACCCTAATCCCTCAATCCCTATACCCTCTTAATCCCTCAACCCTCAACCCTTAAACCCTAATCTCTCAACCCCTATACCCTCTTAATCCCTGAACCCTTAAACCCTAAACCCTTAAACCCTAATCCCTCAACCCCTATACCCTCTTAATCCCTCAACCCTCAACCCTCAAACCTTAAACCCTAATCCCTCCACCCCTATACCCTCTTAATCCCTCAACCCTTAAACCCTAATCCCTCAACCCCTATACCCTCTTAATCCAACAACCCTTAAACCCTCAACCCTTAAACCCTAATCCCTCAACCCCTATACCTTCTTAATCCCTCAACCTCAACCCTAAAACTATAATCCCTCAACCCCTATACCCTCTTAATCCCTAAACCTTAAACCCTTAAACCCTAATACCTCAACCCGTATACCCTCTTAATTCTTCAATCCTTAAACCCTATTCCCTCAACTCCTATACCCTCTACCCTATAACCTCTTAATTCCTCAACCCTAAACCCTCAACCCTTAAACCCTAACCATTAAACCCTCTACCCTCAACCCTAATCCCCCAACCCTTAAACCCTTAAACCCACTTAGTAAACTCTCTACCCTAATACCTCAACCCTCTTGACCCTTAATCCCTCAATTCTTATACCCCTAAACACTCAACCCTAAACCCTAAACCCTAAACCCTAAACCCTAAACCCTCAACCCTTAAACCCTAAACTCTTAAACGATCTACCCTCTACCCTCTACCCTCTACCCTCTACCCAATACCCTCTACCCTAAACCCTAATCCCTCAACCCTTACACCCTTAAATCTAAGAAAATCCTCTACCCTAATCCCTAAACCCTCAACCCTTAATCCCTCAACCCCTATACCCTCTACTCTATACATTGGACCCTCAACCCCAATCCCTCAACCCTCAACCCTATACCCTTAAACCCTCCACCCTCAACCTTAAACCCTCAATCCTAAACCCTCAACCCTCAACCCTCAACCCTTAAGCCCTAAACCCTTAAACCATCTACCCTATACATTAAACCCTCAACCCTCAATTCTCAACCTTCAACCCTTAATCCCTCAACCCTCAATCCTTAAAACCTAAACCCTCAACCCCTATACCCTCTACCCTTTACATTGGACCCTGAACCTAATCCTTCAACCATATACCCTCAAACCTAAAACCTAAACCCTTTACCCTCTACCAGGTAAACCCTTAACCCTAAAAACCCGACATCACCCCTGCCCTCTGCCATTTGACCCTATTCCCTCAACCCACTCAGCCCTTAAACCCTAGCACCACAAACCATCAACCCTATGGGTCCTCCACTCCTAATCCATAAACCCTATGCCCTCAGCCCACAGCCACTTTCTTTCTATCTATACATGTCACCTCTCTCCTCCCTCCCTCCTCCTCCCACCTCTCTAATTGTCTCTATCTGCCTCTCCCTCTTTCTACATAC